>WBMZ01016003.1:0-48544 GCA_013400975.1 Atrichornis clamosus
CCCGCTCCCGCCGCCCGCGCGCGCGCTCCACGCCCTCCCCGCTCAGCGCGCGCTCCCGACCCAACCGCCGCTAATGGGGAGGGGGGGGGAAGAGAGGGAAGGAGGGAGGGAAGGGGAGAGAGAGAGGGAGAGAGGGAGAGAAATGTCACCCGGAGCCCGGGCCCGCGGGGGAGAGGTGGCGCGTTAGAGATGTGTGTGGGAGAGAGGGAGCGAGAGAGACAGAGGGAGAGGGAGAGAGGGGGAGCGAGACCTCCGCTGGCCCCGCGAACTTGTCAAGGTAAAGGCGCCGGTGGAAGGGAAGGGGGTGGATAGGGGGGGACGACAGCGGGTTTTGGGAAGGTAGGGAAAGGAAGCCCGGCTGGGGGAGGGGGATGTGCGCCAAGAGGACCTGAGGAAAATATGAACAGCGCCTCCCCTCCGCGCCCCCCCCGCGCCTCCAAGGACCCCCGCGGCTCCCGCTGCGCTCAGGTTGCAGCCCGGCCCCCCTTGTTCCCCCCCGCCATAGCCGCGCACCCCTCCGCAGCCAGAGGAGGGTTCGAAGCGCTCGGCGCTTGCCCGCAGCGCGCGGGCCCGATCCCGATCCCGCCTGGCAGCCGCCGCTCCCCATCCCCCTCCTGCCGCCGCACCGGCTCCGGGCGGCAGCGCCCCGGGGGCGCCCCCCCGGCCGCCCCCCGCCCGGGCTTGCGAGCAGCCTCCGAACGGCGGAGCGGGGCTATGTGGGCTCATCTCGGGGCAGAGCGGGCCCGGAGTGCACTACACTGGTCATTTCAAAAAAAGAAAACCCAACAAAAAAACCCCACACAGAAAAAAAAAAAAAGAAAGCCCTTTCGGAGGAACTTGACGGAGCGAGGTTCAACTCGGGCAGCGCTCCCGCCTCGGCTGCGCGCAGAGCGCTCGGGGAAAACGCGAACTTTCATTTTCACGCCGCATCCTCCCCTCTGCCCCAAGCTGTGACTGATCGTAAGGTACCTGATGGCCGGGTTAGTGCTCCCACCCCCGTTTGAGGGATGGGGAAGCCGAGATGGAGGTCAGCGAGCTGCCGAAAGCCGCTGGGGAAGGCAGGCTACAGTGCCGCCCGAGCCATTCGCTGCCTGCACTTGACTTGTGCCTGCTGAAGGGTCCTTGCCTGGGAGCTCCGCGGACCCTGCCTCGGCAGGGAGACCCAGCGCATCCCTGCCAGCCGCTCCTCGGGCTTTCTGGCTTAAGTGTTTTAGGGTTTTTTCCTAATCTGATGCGCTTTTTAGAAAGGGAAAGGAAAGCAGAGGCCTGAGACCTGCAAACTGTTGTTCCCCTGGCTTTGGAGAAGATTTTTCAAAAGTACATAATGAAAGTCTGGGAACTCTGTTCCCACTGACTTTCAAAATCTTCCCTTCACGTCTGTGAGCGAGTCCTCTTGAACTCGGTTGGACTGCTGGCAGACGAGTGCTAGCAGGCTCAGGGCCTAATGCTTTTCATGATTCCACTGCTCCCTGCTAGAGCTGCACTGACAAAAATATAAGCAGAACAAGTTTTGAAAGGGAGAGGTAATTTCTCTCTTTTTCTTTTTCTTTTTTTTTTTTTTTTTTTTTGAACCAACTGCCACAGTACAAAACACCAAAGCTTTTTGGGTTCAAAAAGCTTAGACCATCATGGCTACGAAAACTACTGCTGCTCAGAAAGTATGTAATTCTGGAGCTCCTTAGTGAAAAAAAGTAGTGCAAGGCAGCATGTAAGTAATCACATAGCTAATATTATGCATTTATGTTACTATATTTTCCTAGGATTTGAAGTTTGGTACTGCTAAAGAAACTGATTCCTCATTTTTTAAACCAAGTTCTCAGTGAAAATGAGCCAGATGAAAAAACTTCAGTTCGTAAAGCCATTCTATTAAAAAGAAGGAAATATATGTGATTTGCAGTATATTTCCTTTTTTGCAGTTCTTTTATTAAAATTACTGTGAGCAAAATTTTCAAAAAGTGTGCCTTTCAACTGAAAAGAATTATAATAAATGTTTTAAAAATTTTTTTCCTGAAGGTTGTGTGCTTGTGGAAAGAAAACTTTGCAGTAGAAATAGCAGTGAAAAGAGCAAAGAAAAAGATGAAATTATGGTGTTGTTGATATCACTTCTCTGTACTTAGATTATGTTTAGTTTTGCCCTAAAATAATTCTAGTTATTTTTTCACCCATTTTGCCAACCCTAATATAAAAAAAAGATGTGGAAGATAGTATGTCAATATTCCATGATACACTGTTTCTATGATACATGGTTATTCTCTAATATAAATCACACTATTGTCCTTTCAGGTGTCATTCCTAAGATTTCATTAAGATTTTTAAAGAAAGTGGAATATTTACATCCCCTAATATCTAGTACTTGCTCTCAGGTTCCATACTTAATGCACATAGGCCCCAATTCTGCACAGACTGAAATGTATATTGTTATGTGTAAGCACACAGAGGAGTTCTCTTCATTATTATGCTCTTGTATTTCAGACTTAAGAAGCTAAAAGTGATATTACACAATCATTATTCTCAGAATTACTTAGGACTGCATGAAACTTAAACCTAATGTAACAGTCTTAGTTTACACCTTCCATGCGTATCTCTTAAATAATGCACAGTTATAAGAATTTGAGGATCAGAATGGGTAAATATTTAACTGAGAATCAGAACAAGTGAGAAAGGCAATTGCTGTAGTGTAAAAATCCACGTAAGACGAGGTGGCTATTGCATTCTTTGGCTTTAGCATCTGTGAGAGGATCATCAGTTTGTTTCCTCAGTGACTAGTGAAGCCAAAAAGTCACAGCAGGAACACAGCTGAGGACAGAAGGAAAAGAAAGGCATTTTGAGCCTTACCAAAAGTGATGTCAATTCTTTGGATCAAATTTCCATTCTAAATAACTTGGGCTCATCAGAGTGGTGGATGTCGTATCTGCTGTGGTAGCAAATATGAGGTTAAGCTGCAGTTTCTGTAATGGACTCCTTTCCTCATGCAGTTCTCATTACAGGACTATCTGAACATCTCCTAATAGTGCCAGTGGTGCATTACAGGTTCTTCTCCTCAGAGAGTGCCATGAAATTGTCAGAGAATCTCCTCACGCAGTAATAAGTGACATGACCAGCATTTGTCATATTATCTGTTCTCTCATTGTCAAGGGAAGGAGCATGTGCAGTTGAATGTTTTGTTTATGGTGTCTGTCTTTTCTTCCATATACATGTTATGTCTTTATGTTAGTGAGGCAGGACTGAAGTAATGTGTTTTTTTCTTCAAGCAAGATGCAGTTAGGTTTCTGATAGCCCTTAGCTCTTAGGCAATTTCATTCCTTAGCCTTTCATCAGCCCTGAGAAAGTTGTGTCTCTAGAAATTACAGCTTTTTTTCCTGCTTCTTGCACAGGTTCTCTTATGTGAGACAAGGGAGGCTGTTGACTGCTGGATCCAGTCTAGAGACTTAGAAGTCACTTTTTTAGGAATCCTGGATATAGGCCCTGGAGGATCTTTAGACCCTGAATTTGTAACGTAAAAGTCTAGGAAAAGTTAGTATAGAGAGGGGTTTATAATAACCTACATTGCTGAGATGACATACCCCCAGCTTCCTGTACTTGGAGTTTCCTGTATGCAGCAGACTTCGAGCTTGGATATACTGGATTGCCTAGATCCAGTTGACAGGCGGCAAAACCAAAGCAAGGTACTTGTCTGCTGAAATGACAAAGAAGCTCATAGCTAGAGATGGTTAGAAAGCTGGAAGCTGTCTTCTAGCTCAGGCATGCATTACTTTACGAATTACCTTGCTATGTGTTTTTAAGATTTATTTTAAACTATGAAGATTAGAGGAATTGGTTGTAATGAAAGCTGGCATTGTGTCATTACCGTGTAACTTTTTAGTTAGATTCTTTGGCTCGCCTGGGTTCTTGCATGCTATTCCATTTCATCTGGACCAGTTCCTAGGTAAGTTAGACCAATTGGGGGGCACTAAGATAGACCCACATAATTATATTAATTGCATACCTACATGTTATTTTGGTATTCCGTGTTTGTATTGTATATGGACATACAACGACTGAGAATTTGAATTTTTTTTCAATTTATTTTTCTAATTTGAGTCCTGTCTTGCTCCTGATGCTCATCCAGCCTTCTGTTACAGGTTCATCTAAGCCTCCTTTCAGACCTCCCCTGTAAATTTCATATAACTTAAAGCTTAAAGTTTCAGTTTAATAACCTAATAACTGTAGTTGGACATTCTTCTTTATGTGTGTTTTACTTCCTTCTGTAGCCATTCAGTCTCTAGTTTAGCCTGACAAATACAGGATTTGGAATTCATTGCTTTTGCAACTTTAGTCTGCTAGCAATGATAGAGGTTTTAATCTAGAAAGGACTGAAGTGGACAGCATTTACTACTGTACAATGAAAATAGAGCTTTGAATTTCCCAGAATAGACCTGATCTAGGGATGCTTCTATAGACGGTAAGAACTGGAAGAAGTATGTGCTGGTGTAGGACCTGCATATTCTTTATCAGATTTCCTATGAGCTTCCACATGAAAAATAGAACTGCCTTTTTTTTTTCTTTCACCTCCTGATTTTTCAATTGCAAACTGTCCATTTAGAATTTTTTCAAGCTGCTAAAATGCTCAATGTAGCATAAAGACTAGTGGTGTAGTCATTGAAAGGTTGGATTTCTATATTTTGTTAACGTCTTATAATACCGACTCCAATGTATCTATAGGCCTGACTCATAAATTCTCATATCCCTGAGGATTTAAGAAAGGATTTGATATTAAACTTAGGTTCTGAGGTAAAGTTTTGCTTAAATGGTCTAAATGTAACTTCTAAATGTTTTAATATTTTTGTGGATTTAATGGCTGTGAAAAGTTCTGGCTTGGTATGTCTGAAAACTGAAGCCCATTCTTTATTCCTGGATTAATTACAGCAGAGCAGTTGCCAAGTGATCTCCTCCACAGCACTCATGAACTTCAACCTTGAACTGAAGAAGACTCATCAAATGGTGAGAAATAATGTGGTTGTCATGAATATTCAGTTAGGGATGCTCTATTATTTTTTCCTGCCTAGCATTGGTTCATTTATTTTGTAGGTATTGAAGTTAGATTTTTGTAGAGTAATTTCTGGGAGCATAACATAATTTCTCCTCCACACCCAGTATTTCAGCTGTTAATTTTTCAACCTTTGCTTTCTTCCTCACTTTCTTCAACTTTTTAAAAACAATTGTTAGTGATACACTGAATGCATTAGCTAATTTCTTTATTACTTGCTTTAACCTTAGTCCTTAGTGCATGTGCTTAACTCTCTTCACATGAATAGTTTTATCAGTAGCACTACTTAGAAGAGTGAAGCTCAGGATATGTGAAGCTGTTTGAAAGACCAAAGCTTAAATTTTATAGATATGTATGTCTGCGTCTAAATGAAATGCTACTGAAATGAATGCAGGAGTACTTTTAGCTCCTACTAATTTGTTTGCTCTTTTGCTGTTCAGTTTTTTTCTTTTAAGACTGCTTGATTCAAGTTGTTCATTTGCTTCTCTAGTTTCCCAATTTCTGGGAAGCTTTGAACTCTGAGCTTCACAGCATTTATAAAATTTGAGTAATGCTCATAATTCTCCCGAGAAGAACAAAACATTATTTTATTTAGCCATTTTGTGGAAAGGTGACTGAATATACAGAGGAACTCATTCTCTCTTTAACTCACTGCCTTAATCAGGTCTTTAATCTTACTCATAAGAATCACTAGGTAATGACTTTTCTGTGTATGGATTTATTAAGCATAAATCTTAAAAATGAGGAGTTTCTTTTACAGCTATAAATAAAGGATGGAATATTAGTAGCAGGGGCTTGCTGCTACTAATGTGTGCTGCTACTAATGTGTGTAAGACTATAGTTGTTAAGTGTTAATGTTGGCTTCCTGGTAATTTAGATAGGTGACAGTTTAAAATAATGGTGCACAGAATGATCCATAGTTTGGGAGACAGATCACAGTGACCAGAAGTTCAGAGAATGCTGAAAGATGCCCCAGACCTTTTTTGGTATCTCAGCAAATGGCTCAATTTCTGTTTTCCTTTAGTAACTGTATTGTAGAGTAAGGAGTAAAAGGGACAGAACTCTGTTAGCAGCTTCTGATTTCCACAACTTCTCCTGTTGGAATACAGCATATTAACCGTGTCCCAGCTGTTAACCAAATTGGGTTTGGAAGTGCAAGTGTGTTTAAGTAGCCAGGAGAGATGCTGAGCCCTTTATGCCAGTATCTGAACTACACCCTATGTTAAGAATTACTTTAGTACTGTTATCAACCACTGAACTAATTTAACCTTTGCTGGGGTTCTTTACCATTTCTTGTTTTAAAAACAAGGTTTAATACTTAAGCCAGAAAGAAGCAGCAGTTTTCAGGCACAGTGCATTGAGATGTAATCCAGAGGTCATTTATTTTTAATACAGATTCAACAGTCTGTTTTGTTGTTCTTTTTCGGCCATTTTTTCTTTAGTTTTCTTTTAGAGAGCTGCTTCTTGAATTAACTTTGAGCACTTAACTATTTACATTCTGCTTCATCAAACAATTAATCTTGCACTTAAGTCAAAATACTTGCATGAGTATGGCTTTTGAGAGAAGAGTCTGAATCCACATTAGTCCCTTGTGTCTTAATATTTGACTTAGCTTGTCTGATAACCAGTGGGCTGGATCCAGACTAGGACCAAAGTGGGAGTCTGAGTGTTAGTAGGGTGAGGAGTAGGGGCTCAGATTTGAATGTGTTCTTGATACAACAGACCTAGTGAATGATTGCAATACGATTTAAATTGATTTTCAAATTTAAGCACTTTTTTAGTTGTTTAGCTGAGCAGAGTTTAGATACTCCAAATGCTTAAAGTTAAATCATTCAAGTTAAATGGTTTTAAGCTTTTTCTATGGCGTTTTTTGAATTGATGTAATTCTTTTACTTCAATAAAAGAAGAGATAGACCAGTGTCAAACAGCTTTGAAAAGCTCATTTTCTAACTTTTCCACACTGATTATCCTTTGTCTCTCTTCTTTTTACTGGAGTTTTAGAGAGGTCATTATACTTTTTTGATTTCTTTCCTTCTTTCATCAGTTCCTGGAATCCAGCAACAAATAAACCCCTCTGATTTCAAGTATGCCTTTTTGGTGGGAAACACACAAGTCAAAATTTAGTGCTATATCTATAGAAAGCGTGAGCAGAGCGATGTGGGTGCTATTTATAGAAAGAGAACTGTGTGTTTACATATTATTAAAAACTATTCCATAATTAGGGATATCAGCATCTGCATCCAAGCAGTAAGGTCAACATTTTATGGTGATGCTTTAAAAATCACCATGCTTATTCTAAACAAACAAACAAACAAACAAAGAAATACAAAACCCCCCAAAATACTCTCCCCCAACTCAACCAAAAACCCCATAAAAGTTCAGGTATACTGAATAGATTGATAAGGCTTGATGTCACTGTTTTATTGAACTATGTATCACTGAACTTTTCTTAAGCCTTAGGAAAGACAGTGTGGAGTTGGAAGAGAAGCAGGGATCTCCATGAAGGGCAGTCACTTATAGTTGTGGTAAGTTAAAAAATTACAATATTGTTAAATCTGTTAAATTTTCACCTTCGTGAATTTAGAGCTCTGTTCACCTTGGCAAAACAAAGCCAGTTTTATTGAAACAGTCTCTACATTCTCTGGATTAATTTATGCTATCCCCGTGTAAAAATCTGTTCTGTTGTAGCTGACTTTGTGGTGTAACTCCTGAATGAAAACAATAAGTGACATAAAAATGATTATTTTCACAGTGATTATGTTACAGTGTTTTCATGCCTAGTTTCTGAGCAAAACAAGATATATGGGTTCATGTTATCTCCTAAAAACTTTTGAGTCCACTGCTTGATTTCAGCTGCATTTGGTATAGAGGTAGAGGTCACAAAGTCAAGTTTCTGCAATTTGAATGAAATTTAGCAGCTGTGAGTAGAGAAGGGACTCAAATTAGTGCCCCCAGGGTAGAAAAAGCTGCAGCATGAGCTCAGAAATTGTCTGTTCTGTTCAACCTGTTGACTTGCAGGTCGGCATGCTTGGTTGGTCTGCCAGTCGACACGTGTAGCTCAGGCTTAACCACAATGTGAGCTGCTTCTTGTTCTCCTAAACATCAGAAGCTGGAGTTTAGAGAAATATGTTTAGAAGGGAATGGGAAAACAGCCAGGCTATCTTTGGCACAAGTGTGTTGGTGGCACCTACAAGCTTGCTGATAGGTAACTAGACTTCATTACTTTGCTAATCATGAAAAAAATTTGGTTTTGCCAGGGACTTCTACTCTCCCAAACCACTTGTGACTACCATGTTATGGTAGTTTCTATACCTGGATTAGAAACATGTTTTTCCTGTCCATGTCAGAGAAGAGAACTGTTGAGACAGCTTCAGTATTTCATTTCTTTGGCTGTTTGGAAGTTAGCTCTGAGCTATTCCATAGGCTGTCAAAATTGTAAAGCTGTGTTTTCAGCTCTCTCCAGAAAAGCACTGTAATTTAGATTGCAACTATGTGTCCCTGACCCATCCTACAACCTACACTCTTGGAACAGTGCAGAAGATACGCGTTGTATTCCAATTAACTTCCTTTGTGAAGAAAGATGTGGAGCTAGATGCAGGGACAGAAAACAATATTAGGATGAAGCTGCATCAAGTTACCACATAGAATTGCAACTTGGGAAATGCTAAATCTATAGCTGCGTAATTTTGTCACCAAGATTGTACTGAAAGGTCTTGTCTGTCTATTCATCTCAGTCAGTGAGAAATGGGCAGATTACACTTGCCAGAGATGCTGCTTCGCTCACTGTTCAGGCTCAGGCAGGCACACTAACTTGGCATGTGTCTGATACTTCTAATTTTTCTGTGTAATGTTAGACAGGGGTCAAGATATAACACTTTTTAAACAGAACTTAGTGCTGTTGCATATTCTTTAGAAACAGTTGAATGTCTCAGAATAACAGAAGCCTAAGAGTCATGCATATGAAATGTAGAATTTAAAAGCAGTAATATGAGAATAAACACTTCCAATTCAGTATTGTAAGATAACCGTCTTGAATTTTCAACTTTTTTCTTTTTCCTCCTGCCCAGTTGAAAACCCTCAACCTGGCAGCAAGGAACAAAAACCTGTGATACTCTTTTCCATCTTCTGCTAATTTTCACGGGGGGGGGTTTCCACGAAATCAAAGCCAAAAAGAGAACAATTAGTCATTACAAAAAAAACCCCCACAACAAACTGCATTCCATTTTATGAAACTTTTGGTGTGTCTGTTAGATTCTCAAATCCTTTCATTTGGTCCCAACTTTTATTTTTTTTTTAAATATGGTTTTTTCTGCAATGCTATCTGTTTTAAAGGAATGAGGAAGTGTTTTTTTGCGTGTTTCTAGGCTCTATTAGTTCTTAAAACCTTTATCACCAGTAGTCTTGCCTAGTGTCATCTGTTAAATATTACTTAATGGAACCTATGGCTAACCTGCTTTTAAATGGTTTATGATATACAAAAATATTGTAACTTATAATGTTTTTCTTTTAAAAATCAACATAGATGTATTTTTAATAAGAAGAATAAGGTCAAATAATGAATGTTAAGTTTTGTGTGAACAGCAACGTGGTGGTGTATTCTTGCTTAACACTATGTTTTGTGCTTCCTGTGTTTTAAATGGTGTTCACAAAGTCCTTAAACCTAGCAAAGAATTAATTATAGTTGATATTCATAAGGATTTTTTGTTTTAAAAAACTGCCATTCTTTGGTCTAAAAATGACTAATACTAAACTGCTTTTTATTACGGATTTTTGAAGACTTTAATCTTGGATGCTACTATATGTGGTCAGATACTTTCACAGTCATGAAAACCTCAATAAATTCACGGGCCTATGCTATGTCCCGAAAATGGGTGTTGTGGGACAGATTTTAAGAAGGCTGAAGCATTAAAAAGTGACTTACACAATAGACCAAAGAAACTAGGATAATTAATTTTTAGAAAATAATTAAAAATTATATTTCAAGTAATATCAGTAAAAGCTTCTATAATGTGCTGTTGCTACATGTAAAATCAATAAGCAATTTTAAGCCAACATTCTTTAAAGAAGGAGCTAAAAATTCTTATAAATGATATGCAACTTAAAGATGTATGGAACTTCTTTATTATGTGCTAAATGCTGTAATAAAACAGGCTATCAGTACGTTTTACTGCATGTTACTAATTTTATTTTTTTTTAATCTTGGTATTTTTGCAGGTGTGTGGAAGAACAGGTCCTGTTCTCGCTGTTGTTACTCCCACATAGGCAGACTCTGTAACTGATTATGTGTGGGTAGGGCCCTATTGAAATTCAGGAGATTCTGCAGTAGTGCAGGGTTCTTTTTGTGAAAGTTCAGTAGCAAGATCAGGACCCTACTGCGACTCCTTACTGTGAATTCTGTCAGTGTATCATTGATTGTGCTGGAACCTGCCTGTTGGGATAATGTAAGTCCTGCTTTTCCCCCAAATGTACTTTAGATTTGAACTAATCACAAAACATTTCTAATTAGAAAATTAGTATAATTTACCTGCATTCTTTTAATTATGTTTTTTTGGCAGTACCAATACTATATTCCTCAAAACTTCTTAATGGCACTGAGGCTTTGTGGATAGTTGGTCACATGATGAGAAAATTCAGCAGTAAGTACATTGAAATGATTGACTTTTTCAGTAGCTAGTCTTTACTGATGTTGAAAAACTAATAATGATAAAAATGTGAATCAAGAGGCTTGACTTATGTCAAATTACTTCAATTCTTTTTATAAAATACATACAGTATACCCATTAAGGATTTTATTATTCTTGGGATCCTGAAGTCCTTCCCTACTGCAATTAGGTAGGGAGTTCTAATTTGTTTGTTTTCTTTATTTTCAGAATAGTGTGTTTCTGACTTGCTTTGTATTTTGACCGATAAACTTCCTGAAATCTGCAGACCTATAAAAACTGTTTATACCACTAGTATTTGTGTAGATATTGCAAACTATCATAATTTAGTTTATGATATTTATGAAATTACTATAATTTGCTAACATTAATTATCTTGCTGGGTTGAACATGGGTATGTTAATAAATATACACTTATGCTTGTGTCAGTGTTGAGTGAGGTTAAATTAAACTGAGCTGGCATGATGAGTGAATTTATTCATACATGCTGATCAGCTATAGTCTTAGGCAGGAACTGCATATTACCCATATCTTATGTCAGTGGATTCACCCAAAAATAACTGTAAATATCTATGCTTGGATTAAAGAGGAAGTTCTTTTCCTGTAGCTATGGGTACAGCCATTGCTTTGACTCCTATTTTTATATACAAATGAGGAAAAACTACATGTAGGTGTTTTCCCTGTATAACAAAAGGGGTATTGTAAACTCTGTGCCCTTTCTTCTGATGTTGTATTTCCTTTCTGGTATTTAAATTCAAGAATGTTTTCAACTGTGTCTTAGTGTCAAAAAATGGAAGAATTGGAAATGTTACTGAATTTGTGAATAATTATCAGGGGCTATAAAGGTCTAGAGGAATTGTGTGTAAGGACAATTAGAGATTCTTTCTCATGAAGCAAGGACTCAGATAATAATTGATGAGTAAAGGTTAAGGAGGACAGGATTGTTTTTACTGCTTGGCACAAGAGCAGCCTGAAATGGAAGTAATTTGAAGAAAGACCAAGACCAAAAAAGAAATCAGACTCATATTAGAAGTAGACTAGAGAATCCAGTTAAAAAGAAGAAAACAACAAAAACCCCCAAACCAAAACCCATAATATGGGTGGCAAAAATATACCTGAAAGGAGTACTAAATGCATTGTTACTGGTATTTTTCATTGTACTGAATATATGATAGGTTTAAGTTTAAAATGTTCAGTAAGTGCTTTCAGTAAGTTTTTGGGTTTTTTCTGTTGGAGAGGAGTTGAAGCTTTGAAGGAGACTCAGTGACTTCTTGTGAATTGGGGTTTCAAGGTGACAGTTACAGCTAAGAACAGAGGACAGTGGGTTGCTAAATAAAATTAGTGCTAAGCAGAAGCCATAATTTCTTGTTCAAAGACAGAACTTAATGGTTTTGAAATGTATCACCTTCAACAGTGCTCAAACCACAATTCTATTATGTTCATTACAGGATGGGAGTTTTCAGAGTTGTAGTTTAAAAACTTAAAGAGTGATTCTTTTGAGGTTTTGCAATATAAAATGAAATTGAGATTTTTTCAATATGAAATGAAATAATGATTTCAGAACATTGGATGTTTCATAATGCATTAAAAAAAATCTTGGTCAGTGTATTTTCTTCTTAAAATGTTTAGTCCTATTGGTTTGCTGTTTTCACCTTTCGATCCTGTTGGCCATATATATTTTGACTTGCATTGAGTAAAATAAAGAAAAGCAGACGGAAATTAGGTAATTGTAAAAACCCCCTAAACACAGACCTCTAGTTGTACCTCTAAACCAGAAGTGCCTCAGAATAGATCTAGTTTCAGAGGAGAAAAGGAAGGAAAATGACATGCCAATGGGTAGGGTATGAGGAATCCTCTGGATGTTTCATCTGTATCCGATTTTTTCTCTCATCTCCGCTGAGAGGCAGAGCACCTGGGTGTGACTGCTTCCTCTCCTCATGATGGCAACCTCCCAGTACTTTGAGGGAGATAATATTGAGTGGGACATAGCTCTGTTCTGCCTGCAGCTGTGCTGCTACAAATACTTGGAAGAGAAGGGTCTCTGAATTTTCTCCTGCAGTAACCAGATCTCCAGTGCTCTCTGCTGCTTACCCCTGTGGTCAAGCACCTGATCTGATTGTTTCTTTGGTTTAACTCATGCTGTGATGCTATAAATGACTGAAACCAGGACAAGAGCAAGAAAGCAGATACCAAGAGAAGGAGATGATGTCTTGGAATATAGGGATTGGGCATTTGCTGCACAGCTACACGTTGTCCGGGCTTGAGAATGCATCAGGAGCTGAAATGCCAAACTACAGCAACAGAGTAAGTTTCCTTCTGTGCACCGAGAAGGAAGAGCAAAGGAATGTGCCTGAACTTTCAGCATGTTAGTTGTTGTAAGTCTCTGAGATCTTTTCCTCTACTGCTGTTTGCACTTGGCTTGTATCGTGACTGTCCTGAATGTAGCATGGCTTTGTATTGAGTGAGGCACTCCTCATATTGTAACGTCAGGAACATTGCTTTTCTTCAACCCTTGAAGGTCAAAACATGGTAGCATAGATAGCTGTAACAAATTAGTAATGAATGTGACATGAAAGAATGTTCTCATTTCACAGTATTTGTAGGAAAAACAATGTTTTATGTGTTTCATATACCTCTTCTTTTCCAATCCTAAGCAGAATTTAATGCATAAAAATTTTCTTCAGCAGTGCCCTCGGTTCTTTATTTCCAGTTACAACTATTGGTCTTTTGTTAGTAGGTGTTTTGGTATTTAGGTTGATGCCCTCACAAAACGTCTCTGCATCCTCTATGAATGATACCGTCACGCTGTCATTTGTTTTGTCATCAAGTCTAGGGTAAATCTGCATTTTGGGAATCTTTTTCCAGCCCTTAAAGTTTTGTCATTCTTCTCTGTCAGATGATTATATTTTTTCATCCAGGTTTTTCATGGATCTAGTCTTTATCAGAAAATCTTTTACTTTGCCTTGACAAAATGCAGCCTTGCCATGCTCGTTAGCTAGTCGAAGTGCTGCTCTACTGTAAATATCATTTTCCAAACTTACTCATTTGGTATTTTCAATTTCCTGCTTCATTTTAAAGCAATAAAGATAAGCTATCTGTCTTTATTTTCGAGGCCCATCAAGACTACTTCTACCTGATACCTATCCTTCAGTATCAAGAGGTTGACTCTTGTTTTGATCAACATATGATGCCAGCTTCCATCATTTGGTCATTAAATTTTCAGACCACACTGGATATTTTCTCCTCAGCTGCCTCTTGTGTGTTGGTTGACTTCTTCATAAACAGATGTGTTCTGTTTCTAAATTTCTTCTTAAAGGTTTTATGTACTTTGAAGCTTTAAACAATCCAACCAGACAATAGTTGTACTACAGGTATAATAATGCCAATGCTTACCACAGTAGTACTGTGTCATTGCATTTGGACTCTGCCATAATCCCTCTATTGTCTTTTTATGTGGAATTTAAGCATATCTGTATTTTGTGTCTTTATTCATGGACCAGTGTAATGTGAAGTGGTCCAGGGTGAGGCCTTTCAAGATGTTTTTATTTAGTACCAAAAAATAATAATGAATACCCTCTGGATGCTGCAGTGTAGCTGTTGGATTCTCTTGTGCCTAATGTCACATCATATTTAATGCAGAAAGAAGGTGCTCCCAACTAGAGACCTCACAAAGAGAAAGAAATGAGTTGCAGCCAAAAGAAAAAATGCCAGCCCCAGAGGCCTTCTCAGCTGTCAAACTCAAGTCAGTAGCTACTGGCATTGTGTCCTGAAAGCATCCCTTCTCTTCTCCATAGCAGTAAGAACAGATTCTGCCTTCTCTTATAAGAAAGTGAATGCAAGTATCAGAAAGTTCTGCAGTGTATGCAGAAGGTTAAAGGACGTTTTTTACTTCCGTAGGATCCTTTGTGTGTTCATTTCCTGGCACAGCATCTCTTGATACAGAAATCTTGAATAACCACAACTGTGGCATTCATCAGTTCTTTTTTAAAATGCCATTTGATCTCTGTTGGGAAGGAACCTACACTAGTTTTTATTTGGTATCTTGACACATTGCTATCTCACAGTGCTCTGTTTTCATTGTGCCTTGAAAGTAATGAGTCTTCAGAACAGTAATGATGAATTAAATCAGGAATTTCCCAGGTATGTCACCCTCTTTCTGTAAGTGGGTCTACATGTAACCCTTCCCTTTCTTTCAAAGGAACACTGAAATGTCAGTGTATCAATCATACAGAGACGACGGAATGTTGAGTGCTTGCTTGATAACAGAGATGGTAGATTGGGCAGTGGAAACGTATGGTGCTGTATGTACCAAAGAAAATGTAGTCAAATAGCTTAATTTTATGAGAATAAACCACAAAATGTAGGTCTGTATGGTTCTATGGCTGAATAGTAGAAGTTTAGGAAGTGCTCTGGGCTAGTTGGTGGGATGGAGACAGTTGCTGTGAAATACTGTAGGAGACTGAAGAGGCTGTGCAACCCAAAATCTTGATCATAGCAACAGTTCTTGCTTATATTATATGTATAGACTGGATAAACTTAATGTTAGGCCGTATTAGGCCGTCTTGAACTGTCTGTGTGTTTAGAGAGAGAACTGAGAACTAATTTTTGAGCAAATGAGCTAGAGAATCCACAAGGAGAGGGACAGCCCTTGATTTAGTCTAGATCAGCACACAACAAAAGACTGTGGAAGAACCATTCAGTAGTGAGATATACTCAAGTTTGTAACATTTGTAGGAGAGAAAAAGAATAAAATAAAATTTTAAAAATGTCCAGTCTTGTTTAAAAATGAAGAACTGCCTACTAATGAAGATACAGTTTAAATAAATATTAAAAAATACATGGGGACTTTGTTTTCTGATTCTAACCCAATTGAGTAGGAATTATCCAACACAATTCAACAGTAAAAGAAGTTACTAGAAATAGAGGTTTTAAAAAAAGTGAAATCCAAGCAAGCAAAGCAGAAAAGAGCACTATTCTGGCAAGTAGACCTAGTATGAGGCAGAACAAAAAGATTTTGAAATGCAACAGGCTAAAATTCTAAAAGCTAAACCATATTTTTTCAAGTGTAAGTTTTGCCAGTAAGGAGGTGAGTTTAACAGATAATTGTGGTTAAGAAGAAAGACAAAGCCATTGCAGAAAGAAACAATTGAACTCATTGTACTGGCAAGGTTTATGGCAGGGAGATTAGGGACATCCCCACATAGAAATTGTTTTTATAGGGAATAGTTCAGATTTGAAATATCAATAAAAGATTTTTTAACAAATTGATTGAATAAACCTTAATAAATTGCCAAATAACATGCTCTTCATTCAGTAGTCCTAGAAAAATTCAGGAATTAAATTGGTGAACCATGAACTGTGTTGTGTAACCTGGTACTTAAATTAGACTTGATAACAGAGGAATGGAAAGTAACAAATATGACCCTAGTTTTAAAAAGGGCTCTAGGGATGGTCATGAACTAATGGAACTAAAAAGTAAGGCTACCATGAGAAACAAAATGCCACTGATAGTGATAAAGCATGCAATTAATAGGAACTTAGGTGTAATAACAATCATTGTGGCTTTTGTACAAGTACTTTTGTCTTAGAGCTTTGCTAGTTACTTGAAGGAGTAATTTCCAGATGCACAGGAAAAAGTGACCCAAAAGTTTTTAAAAAGTTCTGTAACTGAAAGCTGTTAAAAAAAATGAAGTATGGAGTCACTTAAAATTCTTTGTGGATTAGTAAAGGGTTAGAAGATAAGGAACAGTATAGTGACTGTAATGGGCAGTTTTAACACTGCCACCTCACAAAGGTTTGTACAGGCACCTTTGCTGGTCCACCTGTTCCTAAACAGCCTGAAAAAGTTCTGTTGTAAAGATTGCAGATGATAAAAGGAAAATATTCACAGTTGGAGTCAGACCTAATGTTGACTGTGAAGAGCTGCAGAAGGATTTCACAGCAGGACCTGTGGTGATCCAGGAGCCATGGCTGTCACAGTGGGCAGATATTGCTGACCCCACTGTTCAGCCATATCTATCATCAGACAGAGGGAGTGCCTGTTGGATTACAGCAGCCATCAGCCCGTAAACTATGAGCTCAGCAGGCTCTGAGCAGTCCTGCCGCTCAGGAAGGCAGGGATTGTAGCTGTTCTTTCTAACAGCAGGGGCTGCAAATTGAAGAGAAGAGTCTTTCTCCCTATTTCTCAGAGTTTCATAACCCCAACGAGCTTAAAGTACATGTTTTGAACCTGGAGTTCCTGCCTGTTACAGGGTTGGAATATCACTGTTAATGTGTTAGGTAATGTCTTGGGTCTGTGGAAGCTGGGGCTCTCAAGCCACCTTACTGGTGTTTGCATGGATTTTTAGCAGCTCCCGTTAATTTCCTAAAGTCATTCTGAATCTGTAAATAAGAGTTTGTAGTCTTAATTGATGGATGATAAATTTTCAAACATTTCTTAAATCTGTGGATTTTTTCTTTTGTCTGTTCGTTCTTTTCTGGCAGTAATATTACAGATGGGCAGATCAGTTTTACTTCTATTGTTTACAAACCTGTGGGCAATGGAAAATGCCAGTTTGCTGCTACTTCAAAAGCTAAAAGCAGTAGCAGGCCCTAAAATTAATCCTGGGAAAAATCAGATAAAGAAGCAGAAATGTTTCACACAGCAACAAGAAGGTCTGGAGGGAGGAATGGAGTAGAAGACATCATTGTATCTTTGAAACAGCTGGAATGGTTTCCAAGCTCTTGTCTGCAAGCCCCTGGCTGACTCCAAGGCTGTGGTGAATTGAACACCTGTTTGGCTAAGCCATAGTTAGCAGTGTTTTAAAGAGTGTTTGCAATTAAAAGTTTGATCAGATGGGTGTGTGGTGGCTTTTGAAAAATTCTGAGGGCTGATAATGATCTGTTGCTCCAAAAAAAAAAAAGGATCCGCTGTTCTGGAGTGTATGAAAAAGTAAAGAGTACTCTCTGCTTTCTCAGTTTTAGACAGAGTGCATGCCTCTCCACCAGAAGCAATAGCAAGAGGTTCCCAGAAAGGAGCCAGGAAGAGCAGTCTGGTAGCAGTAATCCTTCTGTCCCCATCACACCTTCCCCAGTAACAGAACTGTGGGTTTCTTAATCATTGTATTGTCCTTGAGTATGCCTAAAATTCTTCACTAGCCCTACTTTTCACGTAGACTCCTGACTAGAAGATTTTGTTTTCTGAGGAGTATAATTTTTCATGTCTTGGATCCTCATCTTCCAAAGATCAGACTTGTCAACTCCACTAGATTACAATATATATCCTTCTTTCAATTAATACCTGATTTCTCATTGGCAAAACCCCCGGATTTTAAAATTTTCTATTCTGTCTTTATTAACAGGCATAAGCTTTCCTTACAAGTATTAGCATGTCTTGTTATCCGTTCATTACTTTTTCAAAAATCCCAGTTGTATTTGACCAACTTCTTTTAATTTATTTCCCTGAATGGTAAGGCTACATTATAAAAAGCTTATTTGTCCTTATATCATGTCTCTTAGTTTTTGGGGGTTTTTTTGCTATTGAAAATTTTCCAGCATCATAAAATGCCCTTGACATTGCTTACTTCGCATTGTCTTGAGTACCGTGCAAGCACATCCATAAGTAATTTGTAGAGATGTTAGCTTTTCCAACATACTGTGCATATTTGTGTCAGAAATTATGGTGGTGTTGAATTTGAGGTATGCCAAATTATAAGCCATATTCAAGTGGTATAAATATGTTTATCTTAAAGAAATATCTTAAATAATTTGTCTGATCTAAAATCACTATTGTGTATTTTATGAAATTTAAACAAAATATTGGCAACAAATATTGACAGTAGTGTTTTTAAAGGAACTAAAGGAAGTTGGCAAGTGAGCATGCTTTGTTTGACCTTTTTGTGTTCCATATTTCTTACTCATGTCTTTTTGATACAGGTATGGAAAATGAAGGGATTTGTGCATTATTTTATATTATCTTGCTAAATACCTGTTGCTAACTTACATCATTCTGGTACTGTCTTTGCTCAGGCTTGAGCTACTACCTGAATATGAGATTGAGGGGAATCTTTGCCTTGTATCACAAAGGAAAGAGTAAGGAAGGAGAGAATGATTTCTGCTATAGTGTGGAAAAAGGTGATTTTCTGGTGTCATGTGTGAGTGATAGGAGAGAGGGATTTATGAGTTTAGGCAAGGCATATGGGTACAGAAGCAGTAATGGGGTGTACAGGTAGGTCTGGGGATAAGTGTGTGAATGAAGAATTTGGAGTAGGTATCTGAAAAGGGATTTCAGTAAGAGTTGGAAAGATCACAGTTGGATAAATAGATAGGAGTCAGTTGGAAGCCACTTTACTACAGAACATGGCTACAGCTCTCCATCTGACTCTGGCTCACTCCACAGTTGTCCTAGCTACACCCTTACCTGTCTTCTGGAACCTCAGCTTCTCCAGTTTCTGCACATGACTCTTTTAAGTGGAAAACCTACTTTCCTGCTTACTCCAGGAACAATTACATGCAAAGGTACAAATAAATGGTCCTATAATCTTTCCCATCTAAAGCTTCTCTTTTGTCCCACTATACTTTCTTCAGCCTCCTGCCTGTGGAGTTCTGCACTGCAGGTGCAGACAGATGAATGAATCACAGAATAGAACCATTTAGATTGGAAAAGGCCCTTAAGATCATCAAATTAACTATAAAATTAACAGTAAAAGTCCGCCACTAAACTCTGTCCCTAAGTGCCATATCTCCATCTCTTTTAAATGCCCTGGACAGCCTGTCCTGGTGCCTTTCAGTGAAGAAATGTTCCCTAATGTCCAATCTGAACCTCCCCTGGAGCAATTTGAGGCCATTTTATCTTATCCTATCACTTGTTACCTGGGAGAAGAGACCAGCCCCCACCTGGCCACACCCTCCTTTCAGGCAGTTGTAGAGAGTGATAAGGTCCCCCCCGAGCCTTCTCCTCTCCAGGCTAAACACCCCCAGCTCCCTAAGCTGCTCCTCACAGGACTTGTGCTCCAGACATTTCTCCAGCTCCGTTGCCCTTCTCTGGTGCTCCAGCACCTCAAGTGTCCTCTTGTAGTGAGGAGCCACAAACTGAACACAGGATTGGCAGTGTGGCCTCACCAGTGAATGCAAAAGGTTTCGAATGAGATGCTGTGGAAGTGCTGGGTGCAAGATAGCAATGCTTCTCCTTTACAATGTGCAGTTTGCATCTTCTCCAAGTGGGAGGTGTCCCATAATTGGAAATCTGCTGATTGTAGATTAATTCATTTATTCCTTTTCCCCTCTTCATGTAGCACTCATAAGAACATGATGGGGTTTTTTTCCACATGATGAGTTATGACTTTTAGATAATATTTGTCTTACTAAACAGTGGAAAAAAATCTTGGATTTCTAAAGCCTGGTCCCTTTGATTTGCATTTTTCTGTGACCTATGACCTTTCTAAAAATAAATTAATTGAGTGCATTGTTGCATCTACTGGTGATAAATTGAAGCTTATGGACAGTGTGATTGCTTTTCTTAATTATTATTTTTCAGATCCCTAAAAACTTATTCATGAAGACTAAAGAGTCTGCAGAAAGACTGAAAGCAGTGTCATAGGACATCCTCTTAAATTAAAGAGTTTTTTTTTAATGTAGTGGGGTTTTTTGGGCACAGATCTCTTCATAAGTTTTCAGCTTCTATTTAATTGTTTTCCTTCTTAATATTGATTATGATTGCATACTTATGTCTATGACTAAACTCAACTAACGAGATTCATGATTTCTACTCAAGTTTGGAACTCAGTAATTAATAATCCTTTCAGCACATGACCATACAAATAGATGATGTACCAAGATCACCATAAGAATAGTAAAATAAAACATACTTTTGTTTGGTTGGTTGTTAGAGGGTATGTTATCTTAATAGAAAACTATTTGGGTATTTCTTGATCAGATTTCTGTAGTGGATATATAGATCATTGTTTTAGTCAATGTTGGTCCCTAAAAATTTGGTTTACTTTTGTTGTTTGTCATATGTCATTTTACCTTTAAAGACTGCAGGAATTCATGATTCCTGAGAAGTAACACCTTGAAGTTTTGGCAGTATCTTCTACAAAGTAACTTACACTGAACTGACTTCCTGTTACTGTGTCAGTGAAACATCAAATGTTGGTACTATGTGTGAAACAGCATTCGATAAATGACTATTAAGCCACTTGAAAAAATATTGTAAAGATGAATTTTGTGTTTAGAAGAGCTGGCATTTAAAATTGTATGTCATGGATGCAGGTAATAAATGTTTATAAAATGTTACAGGATAGGTAATACTTATATTCGTGTACAATATGCTAGTCTTAACTCTAGCTATTTTTATCCTCTAAATATATTATCATAAGGTGGTTATAAAGTATTTAAAGACATAAATAATTTCATTTGTTGAAGCATTCAGTGCATCATGTAGAATGGCTACTAAAGCAGAGAAGTAGACATGCATTTCTCATAACAGCTAAGCATAAAAATAAGATATCAGAAATGATATAGTTCAAATCAGTAAAAATCATTGTTATGTTTTGCTGTATGAGTGTAGTTCATCACAGAATGGTGATCTCATTCTAAGGTTACAGTTATCTAAATAGATTTTAATTGCTGAACTTTATTCTAGTATTTTTATGTCTTTGTTGAAAATAAGAGAACACAAACTCTTAAAATTTATGTTGCTGGTCTTCAGCCATGCTAAAAGCTTTCCAAATTTGGTATTTCACCCCAGGATTGGATTCATAGCCCTTTTAAATTTTGGAATTTCAGAAATTGTGCAGGTGAGTAGGAAAAAGCAAAGGAAGAAACTGAAATGGAGAGAAGGAATTTATTCTCCTTTACAGAAGGAAAGATGAAAAAAACCTTAATGAGCATAGGAGAAATAATAGGGTGAAAGAGGAGTCAGGTAAGTATTTGCAGTAATATTTTATATGTAGTTCTCAGACGTGTTAGGCTTTGTGCTTGCATGGAAAACAGAGCAAGACTTCAGCTTTCTAACTGCTGTTCTGAGCTGTACTTCACTCACTGTGCATTTTTTTTTAGCACAGTTGCTTCTAAGGAAGGCTTTAAATTGACTTTCAGGGCCAACCTGAATCACAAAATTCATTATCCTGCTGAAATGCTGGCTGCCCCAAAGTTTGTCTTCCCAAGTTAGCTCTTAAAACCCCCACTATTAGACATGAAAAAATCAAAACCGTTTTTTAATATATATTTCTGTTACTTCTAGTCTCTAGCATTTGGGAAAAGGTGTAAGCAGGCACACAGTAACAGTTAAGAGTGGCAGAATTTGTATGTAAAACCTAATTGTAATAATACTGAAATTGACAATAGAAAGTGCTAATTAATCATTACTCAGCAGGACAAGGCAAAGTCAATAAATTCATAACCAAATGTAGCTGTAGAGCAATGGATTACTTACATTGGCATTCATTACAGGTTAGACATCAGTGTGTGGATTTCATCCATAAGCTGTAATAAAATAAAGTAAATTAGGAAATTGTAAAAAAAAGTTTAATTCAGTAATTTATTCATGTATCTGCTTAGCATCTGCATGATTCCCGTGAGTATATATAGTATTAAGCAAGAGTAAATGTTTAGGGAAATCATACACTTTTTAAACTGAGCAATTAGCTAGTATTCATCCAGTGACTATAACTAGTCTTCATGAATTACCATGCAAAACCCTGTTCAACTACAGAGATAAAGACCTCCCATTTTCTTACATTCACTCAGTGGTATGCATAAAACATTTTAACTGTTCACCTGAGCAACACTTCAGTGTAACTGAGCCCTGAGCGGATGTAAGGCAGAGTAACATTCCCTCTAAAACTGCTCCGTTGCTGACTAGGGACAAAGTGAAAATGGATGGAGCAGGGCCTTATGGTGCCAGTTCATAATTAGTTTTGGAATGGTAACATGTACTTTTTGGAATGTCATGTATTAATTTCTGCTGATAGAGATAGGTCAACATAAGAACTATGCTATAAATTGTTGTGGTAGGGTTCTCATTCCTGTGCCATGTCTGTGTCACTGGGCGACAGTTTTTGAGGGCACCCAGTGAAGATAAGAATACTGAAAAACTAACATGACTGTACTCTTCATGATAATTCTAAAAGGAAAATGAAATTAAATGCAGATAAAACTCTTAGAAGTTCTAAATAAGAGACTTCTTGCTGTATTTTATAGTAAGCCCTTACTGTTATGTTGTTTTGCATTAGTGTTACGCTGTTTCTTGTTGCATGACTCCAGAATGGTTCAGATCATATAAATTGTTCAGTGCAAAATCACATTTCAAGCTTATTTAAAGATGTCTTTCTAATTGCGTTGTAACTGACAACTCTGTGTTGTCCTCAGGTAATAGGCAGTATCAAGAGATTATATTCCGAAATAGTCATTAGTTGAAGACCTCTGCCTGCGTAGGTCTCCATTAGGTATGAATTGCGCAGTTCCAGGACTATGTTTCTCAGACTTTCCATATTAACAAGAAACTACCAACTGTGAACTGTCCCTTTGGTGTATTCCAGCCCCTAGATCACTGCCCAGGAGGAAAGCTCACTTTCGCATCCTCTTCTCTGATGGTTTATGCTTTGGTACTGCTGTTCTGTAAGAACACAGTCTTGGTTTTGCATCTGGGTTGGCAAGCTTGTGAAGGTGGTACGAAGAGGTTGTTTCCACAGATCAGTTCCACACTGGAGCTACCCTTCGCAGAGACTGGGCTATATACCAACTTTGAAACCAGCCCTTCACCCATGATTCTTTTATTTAATTATAGTTCATTTAAAATAACCACCATAATATGTATCCATGACCATGACTTTGGATTTCAGCATTTTTTCAGAGCAGAATTTACTGTATTTAGTAACTGTATTTAGTACTGAAATATCAGCAGTGCCATTTTAAGTATCAGTTAAAGGTGATGTTTAATGAATCGGGTCTTAATGCTTGGAATAGAGAATCCCAGTGATGTTAAGCTTTAATTTTTATTTACAGGAGATAAACTTGAAGCCATAGTTCTAACAGAAAAGCAAAATTCCTTTTATTTGGGTCAGACTTCATTTTTGTGCTTAGTGTAGTGCACACAAGTACTGTTCAGAAGTAAAAAATATTATGCAGCACAAACCTATTACATGTTCTGTGCAGATGAAAGTCATTAGTAAATTTTCTTTGTTCAGATTAGAGGAAGTTGAAAATATGCTGAATATCTTATTATTTTAATCCAGATGTTGTTATCCATAAATATTCAGTTTGAAGAAAGGATGCTAGGTTCATAAATACCTAGTGAACTCCACAGAATTAATTAAATTTCAAATATGTGATTCAGAGTCTAAGATTCAGGCCCTAGGATGGGATGAATCGCCCTCTGGAGGTGCCCATTTTAGTCTACTTACTTCACAGAAATCCTGCTCTGAACTGACTAGTTCAAACTAAAACTAAGTGGCCTGTCTCTTTAACTGAGGTATAAGTGAGTGTTTCACACCATACTAGATCTTTAGGCCTCTCTAAGAATGCTGCCTTATTCCTCACCTTTTCTGTCAGTGTTCTTGCACTGTTTCTAATACGAATAACCACAGTTGTTGCTGTTGCCATTTCCTGTGTATTTTGTTTTTTCCTGTCCTTTTCAATCTTATCTTATCTGTCTCTGTTTTTTTTTCTTTTTTCCTGACTCTTTTTAGTTGCCATCCTTTCTGAAGCTTTTCACTTGCTACCTCTCTGACAATCCTACTTTCCATGTTGAAAGTGTTGTCCTAACTTCTGATGTGGAAGATTGCTGACCCTTCCTTGATGTGGATACCAGTATTTCCTTGACTGAAAGTACTGTAATGAAGACATAGAAAAAGAAGAATATGGCACTTGTGAATTTTTTTATGGTTTGCATAGTCAAAAATTATTGCTCTTCTGCCTTCATATAAAATGTGCTGGTTTTCTAATGTAACTGTAACTTAAAGATGTTTGTAGAAATGTAAAATCAAATGTGAAGAACATAAAATCCGTATTAAAGACATTTAAGTTTAATAACATACAGCATTAGTCTTTATTTTAACAACTGAGTCCTACATGGCTCGCTTGCAAAAAGTGGGGTAGACTTACAAAGTTGTATACTGGTAAAATCTGACTTATTAAAAGGTGAAATTATATTCTTTTTCCATATAGTAATTATTAAAAGGTAAATTATTTTCTTTCTCCATCAGGTGATATTTTCTAGATTTATATCTGCTAAGGATCTCTCCTTCTCTTGAGTTCTCTGTCTTCTCCCTTTGGTTTTTTATTCCTTTTGTTAACGTAAGTTTCTGGTTCCTTCCTACACTGGTCTCTCCTAACTTTTTTGGTCCAATACTGATCCCTTTTTTCTCATACATATGCATTTATTTGCCTAGAATATTGCCTTGAGAAGGATTGTATATACCCAAGAATGTATTTACTTCTAAACACTGGATGGATCTGCTATTTTAGGACTTCCAGTAAAGCAGAGAAGAAACGTAACAATTCAGTGACAGCATTTTAAGTTTTTTATGGTACATGTGCCTTCAGAGGATCAAAGTACCTTGTTTCCTACATCAATGGAATGATAACTATAGACAGAGATAAGCATCCTATAAAAAGAAAGACGTATGGTACTTGTTCAATATAGGAATGCTAACTTAAAAAGAGCATCTCAATGAAAGCATGCTGTGTTCGTAAATGGTATGGCAGAAGTTTTCAGTTTTATTTGCAGATAAAGAAAAATGCTATTGCAAAGAGTGCTTTGTATTGATAGCAATATAAGGAGTTAAAACTTTTAAAAAAGACAACTAAAAGGTATACATGCATAAAATTGGGAGAATTTTTGAAAAATCATCCTCTGTTACAGCAGAAATATTGAATAAAGGTTAATATTTTCTATGGGATAGATACCTACATATTTTATTAGGTATACTAAATGTTCTTTAGATAATCTGAATTATTTGGATTGCAGTAAAAGGAATGCCATGATAAAACATAAATAGTGATGTTTGGAACTTTTGTTTTAGATGTGTAAAATACGATTCTATAGCCTCTTCTGATACCTACAGTAATTAGCAATAATAATAATAGCAGTAGTAATAGTAATATATTAGAAAATGATTGGAGGTGTGACTGAGAATGTCATTTATGGTGCCTAAAAGTTTTTAACTAGTGTAGTTGTAGGCAGGACTTTGCATAATTATGAGGCTGTTAAAAACACCTTTGCCAGATTTATGTACTGACCATGAGGATGACTTTACAGACAATGAGTAGAAAACAGAAGAAATTTGGAATCTCTAAAACAGTTACACTGATGATGGGTTTATGTTGAATGGTAGAAGCAGTAAGTTTTTTGCTAAAATGAAGTTCCTTTGACTGCAACTAATTTTGTAAACACAAACTATATGAAAATTATCCATAGAAAACAAAATAATATTAAAAAGTATGTAAAACCTGATAGGACTTTCTGGGGTATATCCTCAAATGATGTAAATTGGCAGCATGCAATTAACTCACTAATGTTTGCTGAGGATTTGTCCTTTCTATTAACACTATAATGCAATACAGATCCTGAAATAGTCGGTGACTTAATACTCGTGTTCATTTTACAGCAGAGTTGTTATGGAATAAGGCCTTGCTCATCACGAGAAATAATACAATTCTAACAATGGCATAATATTGTTAGAAGGAAGTACATCAAAGTGACTTAGTTTTAGAAAATTCATTTTGAGAGTACTGTATTGATATAACTTAAATTACAAACTATTTCTTTTTAAATAATACTACTAATCTAAAATTTAGACTTTGATGTAGTTTGATGATAAAATTATTTTTACACTTAACTTCATCTATTTTTGATTTGCAATTTTTGAGTGATGAAATCGCAGTTTAAAAAATCAGTTAAAATGTCTTATTTTTAAATATAGGAACAGTGAGGAAAGCATAGCTGGAAATACTAATAAAACAGGAAAGATTTTTCAGCAAATGAATAAACGTAACTATAGGGAAACATTTGCCAGGAGAGTAAAGTTGAGTCAATTGCTACATTGAGGTGTGAAAACATACTTAATCTATAAAGTCCTGCAGGAAGTAATAATGAAAAAATAGGTCTTTCTGTTCATAAACACAGCTTAGGTACAGGTCATCTTGAGAGGTGCAGTACTACTACAAATTTCAAGAAATGTTCTTTGATCACATTACAAACAGGTCTGGCTAAGACATAAACAGAGTATAACTTTCTGTAGCTATATAAGAATATAAGGTGAGGGAAACATAATTTATAAAACAGCCACCCTACTTGCAGATTCTGCAATTCACGTGCCTAGCAGACATAGAAATAATTTCATAAATGAACATTGAAGATGCAAAATTCATGAAGATTATGTTGAAGGTTTGATTTGTTTGACTTTTTCTAGGTTTATGAGGGTCTCTATGATTATCATATATATATATACAGATATATTCATGTTATACATATATATCTTGCTATGTATCTATAACGTATGAAATGTATGAAAAGCTGTAAAAGAGGAATTTGAGTTACATGCAAGAAGTCCTTCAAAATAGGTTACAAGAGGATATTTTTGTATAGTACTCAAAACAACTGGAAGAAGTAATGAGAGTTAATTCAGTACTGGATCTGATAGTGGTCAGGAAAAAAAGAGATACGAGATCTAAAATTAAGACCTTACGACTGTACGATACTTCTGGTTTAATAAAAAGACCAGTAAAAGTGTAAACATATTGTGAAAATCATTGACAGAAAGGTAATGAGTTTGAAGAGTAATAGCAAAAAGCTGGTTCAGAGTAACATTGCAATAGAATAAGAGAAAGATTCCACTGTAAATAAATATTTAGTGAACTATAAAGTTGGAGAAAAGGAAACAGAACTTGAAAGGGGAACTTTAAGTTTGCCGTCATGCAAAGATAGAACAGACAGAGAGCTCAGACCATGTGATGCTATCTAAGAAAGCCTAATTATCCACTTAATTAGTATAATTTTGCTAATCTTGAAGAAATGCAAGAAAGCAGATTTTTGTCAAGTTTCTTGAAGTGGTTAATTTTTTTCTTTTTGTCCAATAGAATAATACTGAATGAAAGGAAATCTAAGACGACTGTCTACAAATCGGATCATTTATTTGAAAAGATAGTTGAAGAGACAGCTAACAAAAATGGTAATTGAAAATACAAAAAAAGTATCTGAAAATATGAAGGGGTCCAGATTCTGTACCCCGGTCTGCTTACTGGAGGTGGCACAAGGTAGCCAAGATCCATTCCTACTCACAGGCTGAGAATTCACCTGCCATGGGGAAGTCACAGTCAGCCTAATGCTGGTCTATCCTTCTCCCTTACCGACAGCTCACATCGTCTGCGCAGGTTTGGTAAAGGCATTGTAAGAAGGTACCTCTCTGTGAGTTTTTGACTACACTTAATTTCTTAGATCATGTTTGTACTAGAAAACAAAATGCACCGCAACGCAGTCAAGAGTCGGTAGCAAATTACCGCTCACATCGCCTGGCTAACCCATCTGCTCGCCTGAACCAGGGCAGCCTCGTTTGTACTGCCTATTAGAAGAGTCCCTAACCCATGCTGTCCCTCAAATCCTGCGGTATCTTAGCACAGTGCTTGTTGGCCTGGGCCAAAAGCATACCAAAGAGCAGGCTAACAGTTAAATGGTGTGGATTATCACATGGTAGAGCTCAAGTATGTGCCTGAGCCCTGTTTGGCTCAACACAGATGTAACCTTAGGAACTACATCCAGTTGGCAATAATTACAACTGTACTAGCTTGCTTGCTCTAAATCAAAAATGCACTGGCATGGAAATCAGTAGTCTTTCAGACCACTATTTCTTGATCAGAAATGTCAATTAATTTATTACATTTGGATATAATATATTACAATTAAAAGGGAAGAAACCATAGAAAATCTGAAAAATTGGCAACATAAGAAAGTCAGAGGACAGTAAGAGTGAAAACAGTACTTATCTGGTGTGGAAGTATTTTAAAATGAAAACTGGAAAGCCAGTTAGATGAGTGAATACTCTTTTCAAGATAAGCAAGGTTGCAATAAAGAAGTCAGTATAGGACCATTTGGGTAAATAGATTTAGTTCATTACTAAATTGCAGTTTTGATCCCATCTGCATGGACCTCCTTGTAGAATAAAAGCCTGGAATATAATGCATTTGCTTATGGTGTTTTTTTCTGAGACTTTTGAGAAGGACCTGGTGCTGAAGTGGGCATGCTTCAATATAAAATAGTCACCTTATCATTCACATATGATAAGGGCTCTACTGAATATTTATACAGATTTCAAAAAAAGGGATATGCAATAATGTCATGGAATTAGTGCAATCTCTGTATTACTTGGACAGGTGTCCAGTATATGATATAATTACTATTAGGTTCCAGATCATATTTTGACCTGTGAGGTCACTAGTTATTTCCATGGTCATTTCTAATTTTACAGGTTGTAGAAAACTATGTGCAGGAAAAACTGCACAAAGAGGAAAAGTAAAATTACTTTCATAGACTACTTTGTGACCTAGGATTGACTGCTTAAGTCTGAAGACAGAAAATGAAAAAGGAAAGGGAAATGTGGCATGTCAGGCAGTGTTGGAACATGATCTATTAGCATTCAGTTGAGTATTGTCTTTTAAGTCACTCAGAGGTAAAGTGAAGAAATAAACTGCTCACATAAAAGCATATACAGATTCTGAAAGTGGTCAGCTACGCTGGTGAGTGCTGAGGGCGTAAAGGACATAAATGGAATAAATTGGGCAAAATTTTAGGATGCTGTAGATCAAAGCAAAATACCCAGACTTTGACAAGTAAGATTAGGAGTAGGTATTTTGAAACAGTTCTTAATAGGAAATTATTCTTAATGGAACACTAGTAAGAAAATAGACCAGTGTAACAACTATTCAGCATAAATTTGCCTGTAGATTTAGTATTTGGAGAAGCAGAAATGCAGACAGCTTTTGTGATGGAACAAACTGGCTATTCTGGCTTTACCATCTTGCCATGAACCAGATGTGCAACAGTAGGGAACTGTTAGGAAAAATCACTTTTGTAGTATGAGTGTACGATTCTGTACATTTGGCTGCTTTGACATCAGTAGAATTATGTTTTTGCCAATAATAGAAACTGCATTAGGAGAAGGAAGAGAATATCAATGAAGAACGTAAGAAAGTAGAATTAGATGCACATAGATAGAGAATAACATAAAGCAAATCTGTCACATATATTACATACCTAGCTGAAAAAAAGTGTTCTTTCTTATAATGACCTTGTACTTTGGAAATGAAGGTGAATTATATAAAATTACAATACTGCAATGCCCTTGAGTATAGTTTTAGAAAATTACATGAAACACACAAACAAAATATTTGAAGTTACCCACTTCTGAGTACATTACATATGCTAAACCTAATGCCTGAACTGCCACAACTGGTAGTTCCTGTTTTGAGGAACAGGGTTGTTTCAAGACTTCTGCAGAAAGGGATTCTGAAAAATCTTATGGCAGGCAGTACAGGTCTGCTGGAGAAGTCTTCATAGACTGCTTCTCTCTTCATGGTGATTACATTCTGTGCCCATCACTCCTTCTTAAATAATCACATGAGAGATTGCCTGTCTGTGTTTCCTGAGGAAGTGAGGGGGCATAGTTTTTAGGAGCTGTGATAAGCTGAATTGAAGTGTGGGAAGGAGGAGATAACTGCATTCAGAAGTTGGCTGAAGGGTAGAGGCTTTTCTGGAGATGGAGATTGGGTGGCTCTGAGCAGGAGTGTAATGCTGTGGGGAGTCCCTCAGCCTGTTTAGTCATTTAGTGTATTGAGAGCACATCAAAGTATCATGGACATTTTGCATACAGATAGATTAACTACATTACAAAGAACTACTACTAAATTCCAGAAATTCATTATGAGAGTACCCTATGAATAAACTAGATGAATAATGAAAAGCAAAACCAGACTGTAGAAGCCACTTCTGAGAAGAACTTGCATATGTGATTATGGTATAGTTGCATAGTCTGCACAAGTGAAGTAGAGCGAAGAAGCACAAATCTGGGCTAAATGTCATAAACTGCTCTGCAGTTTATCACTTCTTTCTCCCCCTCCACCCGCCCCTTTCTTTCCAAGGAAATAATTTGGAGATTCCTGGAATAAACTATCTGTTGTAAAAAAAAAGTAAGGAGACTGGATTCTCTAAAGGCAGGCATTTGGGAATAAATGTGAATACAGATAGCTGCTGCAGAATTGATCTGTTATTATCATACATCCTTTGCTTTACTTTCCTTGGTCCACAATATTTCTTCTTTATTCAGGCAAAACTCATTGAAAATAATGCAAAATCTGACATACTTTTACCACAAAGTAGTAGTTGTGTAATCATCAAAAAGAAATTCCTAATGTACTTCAATTAGCAACATCCTTCTAACTCTATTTCAGCAGACATTACCTATTTTGAGATAACAGAGATACAGGTTTTGAGTCAAATCTCCCTTCTATTATGCTTGATTCTCAAAGAAAGACCAGATTTATGCCTGTCCATCCATCCATCCATCTATCTACTTATTTATTAAGAATATTATAATTCTTGTTTTAGCTGTTAACTGTAAAACTAAGAAGATATACAAAATCCCTGGTTTATCCACTTTGAAGAAAAGGAAAAAAAAAAAGAAAGACTTACTTTGTATTCAAAGAAAATTGTCATTACTTATTTAAAAAAAAAAGTTACAGAAGAGATGTAGAGAAGTATTTTGTTTCAAGGGTCTGCGAGGCCTACTGCTCCACAGTACCATACAATTTCAAGTAACATTGGTATTACCTGTTTTAAAGATGAAATAAAATCAAAGAATTTGCACACATGCAAAATGGCCAGAATAAAAATCAGTGAATAAAATTGTTTTATTTCTGTGTTAAAATAAAGTATAAAAAAGGAAAATTATTTTCATTTTCAGGTAAACGGGAATCCATAGGAGAGCACATGAGTGAAAAGGATTTTGGAAAGGCAGATTTATAAGACACATTTCAAAAAAGTTGTATTTGTTTAGTCTAGAGAAGAGAAGACTGAGAAAAATAATAAGATATCTGAAGATTATCATGAAGAAGATGGTCACCAATGGTCTTTTGTACTCAGCTGTGGAAGGACAAGAAAAAATTATCTTAATTTACAGTCAAAAAGAACAGGCTATGTATTTGGAAAATTCTTCTAAGTACAAGGACAGTTAAACACTGGAACTAAGTTATCTGGCGATGCCGCAGCATCTTCCTCACTGACAATTTAGAACAGATTAGACAAAAAGTTTCTGTCATCACAATGCTCTTACATCTATTTTCTTTCATAATTGTTGGCTCCACACAATAAATAATCCAGAATATTAAGTTGTAACTTGAAAAATAAATTTGGAATGTGGAGATGAATTTGAATAGTCTGAACACATGATAAATCATCACAAATGCAGGTATCTTTTTCTTTTCCTAAGAGATATATTCTTGAATTTTGTATGCCTTTGTGTATTTTAATTTTCACTTATTTAAATTTTAAAGTTTATAAAATTTCTATCTACTGGTCATCATTAAGGATAAAGCGTGTTACTTGTTCATGCAAGCAATGCTATTATTCTGCTTACACTGCTTTGTCCTCTGGTCAGGAAGCTGGTTTCAGCATTGCCAGTGCCCTTTTTTCTTGGCTTCTAATTCTATCTTGCACATGCTTTTCAGGTATATATAGCTTTGTAGGTATTACAGGGAAATAGTCTGAATTCAAAACACATGTAGTTTCTTTCAAGTCACATACAGATAACTAGGGTTTACTATTTGACAGAGTATCTGAAAAAGTCTGATTCCTAAACAAAACCAGAACTTTGATGGTGAATTTTACTTTCTGTGGTTAACAGGCTATTTTTATAGTGATAAATAAAGTCTGTTAGTAATAAAAATGAAACCTAGTACCTATGCCGTGATAATGGAACCCTAAAGTGAAATTAGTTAGTGATATTAGAAAGTATCACTTGTATTTCTGCTCCAAACCTCATGTTATTTTATTTTCCTGTAGTCAAAAGCAATATTAAAGAAAATGTATGGTTCATGTTACCAACATTCATGGCCTTGATTAAAATAGGAATAATCCATGTATATGCTTTTGTTAGAGCATAAATATGTAGCATAAGTGCAAGGATATTGAAGGACTGACGATCATTTGACTATTCAGAAAACTGACAGAATTCAGTCTATTCAGAATACTGGCTAGCATTCTGTGCTTTCTTAGAAATTCAACTTGAAGAATGATGAGAAAACTATTAATAATTATTACTGTCATAATCTGCTAGATGCTTAAGGACTTATATGTTCGTATCAAACAGTAATTAAAGACTTCAAATTAAAGTGTTCATCTTTCAGTGGTTTTTCCTGCATTGGGTCTGCAACAGGAAAGGCTGTGAACGTTCGCAAATGGACATTTTATTCTACCCTCTTCCCTCAAATTGTGTTAGAAACGTTTCAATTATTAGAAGCAGCTGTATTAAAAATGTGAATATTGTGCAGAGAATCAAGAAGCTTTCACGAGGCTAACATCTCAGAGAGGAAGATCTAAATAAGAAAAGTAACACCCCTTCACTTCTGTGGCTTGTTGTATCTTGTTATCTTGATATGGAACCAGCATGGCTTTTTTGTCTAATACTACACTTCAATCAGTTACATTTACCTGACTCTGGTTTCTGGTTTGTTGGTTGAGTTTTTTGGTGGTTTTTTTTAAAGTAGAAGGCATGTGCTTATTCTGTTTGAGAACTAATTTAGAAAGAAATCACCAAAGTCTTAAAACCTTTGTGATACAAGCTATCTGAAGAAAGATAGTTGTCAACTTGAATAAAATTTTTCAAGAATATGACTTGCATACCTCTGCACCTTTATATTAATACAGTTTATATAGAAGGAAAACAGTATAGGTGAGAGAAGTTTTTGGAAGAACACGTCTAGCAAATAACTTTAGAATGTTCAACTTACACTTTTTTTACAAGGATAGGAAAATGTCATTCCTGGATAGAAGTGAATACTGCTTTAAAAAGGCCTCTGAACGTTGTGTGACTTGACTTCTCATGTAAGTCAAAGAAGTAATTTATCATCCAAGATGTTTCAGGAAGAGAGCATAATGGATCTAAATTGTGAGATGCCTTAATCAATTGAGCAAATTGAGAAAAATAAAAAAAATACTAAGGCTCCTTTTACTTATAGTTGAAAACTATGGTTGTCTGGTTTTACTTGTCAGAACTTGCTTCTCAACGTGTATATTAATTTAATTGTTATTGAAATGGAATATTTGCTTTTACAGTTTGAAGTTGCAAGTGCAAACTATATTTTTTAAGCTTTCCCATTTAATATTTTATTGAACAGTTTAAAAAAATTTGCTGACTAAAGAAAGTATTTATTTAACCAGAGGGTATTTATTATGATGCAAACTTTAGTTTTCCTGCTTATCTTCAGAGGTCCAGCACAACTAGTACAGAAATCAATCCCCAGCAAGGTGACTGTATGTATTTTGGATAGTATGACATTCAGAAACATAGAGTTAATAATATATAGAAGGATCTAACCCCCATTTTCAAAGGTGCTAATGAAATTATCATTTAATAATTTTGAAAATACTTGCAGATTAAATAAGGACATTCAGAAATAGAATAATTAAAGGGTGGTTAGGAAGAAAAAATATATGCAGCTTGATTAAGTGAGGAAAACAGCCACATACAAGGAAACTGGAATGATATAATATTTATTTAAGTTGGCAGGAGAATATATGATTGGAGGTAGAATTGGGAAAACATGGTGTGCAGTTATTCTGAGTTATTCTATTTTAGCAGATTCAATAATGTAATGTAATCCCCTTATTTAACATAACCACAGTTGGACTGAACAAAATAGTACAAACTGTACATCAGAAAGATATAGGTTGGAAAGTGTAATTGTTAGGATTTAGGAATGTGAATGTTTTTTGGCCAGTTCTGAGAAATAAATAAGAAAATGTCAGAATTAAGAAAAATATTTTATTTGGAGAACCAGAAATTGCATTTCTATGCAGTTGTGGGTTCTTCAGACTAATAGTGTGAGGTACAGCAACAGCATAAAGAGATAGTTGCTTTATTAATGCAGTTTGTGTGTGTGTGTTAATTTGTATAGCCAAGTTTTCCATCTAAGTTAGCCAAAGCACAAAGAGTTACTTTAATCGCCCAGTTTTTGTAAAGAACACGAATAACTTATCTGGGATGCTCTTGGATGCTTCTTTGAGTGGTTGTGTAGATGTGTTTCATTGCTGGTGTGCATGTGTCCCGTGAGTGCAAGGACAAATTATTTGGACAAAAAAGTCCATTAAATGGTATCAGCAGACTACTACTTGAAGCACACTCATGTCCACTGACCTCAGGGCATTACGTAGCCACGTGAGCACAAACACTGATGATTTCCTTATTTCCATCATTCAGCAGAAATGGAAATAATGCAGTACATGTACTGTGTGATTAACTTTATTTGTAATAGTATAATTAATTTCATACAGTAAATTAAGTTCTCTTATGACCATTAGCAAAATACAGTTTGAGTTAACATACTAGATATATCTCTTTGTATATGGATAAAGGAGCCATTGGTTACTGATGTTTAAGATTTTCCCCAGTGTGATTCTTCAGAGAACAACATGTCCTAAAGTAACATTTCCTCTTTCTTAAATGAAACATACAGCAAGGAAGGGAGGTGGGGGAAAAGACTTCTCTTAAACAGAAATCAGTTTATTTCTAAATTCCACAAGTAAAGCTATAGTTATGATTAAGACAGTGTCTTTTGTGCAGTGTCCTAAAAGCTGTGATTCTGATCTTCTGGGCCATATCTATTAGCAGGGTCCACTTGTATTGGCGGGGAAATCTGATGGAGGCAAGAGGAACATGATTCTCAGCACAAGGTACTGCCCATGCATGTAGCAAGGGATAAAAGATGCATCAGCAATATGGCATGTCTTTGATTCATGTATTTTAAAGTTCAGGTCCTGAAAAGACTAATTTTATTACTTGCATACTCCCTGCAGAGACCGTGATAGTGACTGGCTTTGTGTTAAGTGCCTTATGTATTTATAGCCCCGGTAGTAGTGGTTGTCTTTGTATTTCAGTACCGTGTCATACATAGTGCTGAGTGACTTGTTGGCCTCATGGCTTTTCTCTCTCTTTTTCTCTAACAAGCTGTCCAGCTCATTGGAAACAATAAACACCAGAAATAGGTTCCCTTCTACGACTGACTGCAAAAGCAAATGTACCATTACAAATCAGTGACAGAGCCTTCTGTCTCTACAACTTTACAGAAAGGGTGAAGGGGCTAGCAGTTCAGTGCCAACTATCAGTGCCTCAGCAACTTCATTTACTATTTCAAATTCAGACTGGAGTAGTATCCATAATCTCCTAACAAATCACTAATCATCAGGGATTTTGAACTGCCAGCCTGCAAGATGCTTATTTTTACATAGGGATCCACGCAGCAGAGAAAAGACTTTAGATTCCTCATAGGAACTCTGGATTACATTACAGAGTTCTACCCTAGAGTCTTTGTTGTGAACCAAGCAGGAATTTTCTGTTGACTTGGTGTTTGCCCTGCCTCCTCCCAGTAAATGTAGCCATCACCACAGCCTGCTTCAGAAGATAAAGCATTGAAGTGTAGGACCACAATAGATCATTAATTCAGTTCCACAGGTCTAAAACTATATGATCAACAATTCTCAGACCTACGAAAGCAATAACATCAATTTAAAACATTTGGGTTTGGTTTTACTGTTATACGTGATATTATCAAGAGCTTTTTACTTCCCAGAGGAGGTATCTTGGACAGCAGCAGGTCAATTAAATCAGCCTCTAGGTCATCTTTTGAGATCAGTGAAAACATCTCAGCATTAATAGTCTCTCCCAAAACATTTTGTGCTTTATCTAAGTTCTGTACTGAAAGCACAACGTTGCCACCTGGTTCTTGCTGCATCAGATGTCTGGGATACACAAAGAAGTCCGCTCCTCGTTAAACTGAACAAACAATACTCATTACAGTGTCACTTTCATACCTTGAAGTACCAGGGGTCTGGGTGACAGACAGATCTGTTCAGAGATAGGAATTTGCTCACATTCAAAATATTTGTGATGTTCAGAAGATGCTTTCTCTCCCTATAAATATTTCAGAGTCAGTACCCTCTGCCTTGGACAGTAAGTAAATCTGAGTTTGTTTTTCAGGGACTTCCCTAAGTGCTGATAGTCAATGTGATAATTAATTATATATTTTGCCAACAAGACAGTGAGGGGCAAGACTATCCTCAGGAACTTTTATATGACACATATCTCTTAAGTTAAGCCAGTCAAAACCAGGCAACATTTGGGGTTAGAACTGATAACATTAGAGACTCTTGAGCCTTTTTATGCTTCAGCATATCTAGCCATCGTAGCAGAGAGTCAACAGCACTGACCAGCCTTTCAGAGTTATGTTTTTCAAATAGGGACTTCTAAATGTGTGCTTGTTCATAACAAATACAAATAAGTGTCCTGTTCTAACTAGTGGGATGCTGAGAGCTCCTGACAAAATGTTTTGTTTGCCTGTTTAATAATGTGGGCTTTGTGTGCCTTTTTAAAAAATCTTTCTTTGTGTCTTGTGAAACTTTCAGTACATTCTCTTTACCTGCTTAGCCAGACATACTCTTCTGAAATAATAATCAGATCCTGCAGCCAAACCCAGTATGATTATAGCTGATAGACAGGGTGTTGCCTAGGTGAAATCTGCTGACAGAAACTATTTTGCAACAGTACAGATCATTTTGTGTCAAATAGAGTCACTTTAACTAGAGTTACTCACAAACCTGAATGAAAAGACTTTCTGTTTGAGTATCCTGGCATCGTCAGTCTCCCTTAACCTCTTCTACTTCAATAGTACAGGACTGTTTAATAACTTTGACACTAAGTGGAGTTTACATAATTTCTCTAAAACTGCATTTTTCTGCAATAGCTGCTTATCTTCTTCTGTGCGATGATACCATATACCTTAACTTGTAGTAAGATTTTGGAAAGGCTTTTGTTTCTAGATTTACCTAACAATGGAGACCTGTCTTACCTATCTGTATAATTTTTTCCTAATAGAAGCTCGGCTTTCCTGTCCGCTTGAGAAATATTTCTGTCTCTTGTAAAACACATAGCAGGGGAAATGGGAGTATACTGCATGGGTTATGAATCTCCTACTGAAATAATAGGAAACTCTCACAAGCTTCTGCTGTTTTATTATGATGTTAACTGTGCCCACTTAAAGTCTACTGCCAAACTCCAGAAACAATGCCCCTCTCCTTTAGAGGAGGCTTGGACGACTTTAGCTTGTTTTCTGCTTCAGATTTTAGATAATGTTTACATTGATTTGAGCTTTAATTATTAGCAAGTAATTTTCTTGGAATGGGGCTGGTTTATATGGATTGGCAAATTTTCTTATCTTCATTTCCACTCCCTACTATTCTTTTAGACTCTGCTTGCAGAAAGACCAGCCGGGTTTTAAGAGCACAATATGCATGACTGCATCTTTTCCTCTAATGCATCTTCCCTAACAGTGGAAAAGAATGGCTCTCTTAGAATGTGCTCATCTAAGCTTCCAGTTCTCCAGGATGTTGGAAGAACTTCTTTGCAATAGCAGCTTCAGTATCTGCCACAGATAGCAGGTAAACTGGTGGTTGATTGGCAAAGAAGAAATAGATTTCCAGCCCAGTGGCAATGGAGTCTTCTTCAGAGACTGTAATTACAGCACCCCTCTAACAGCAAAATTTTCTTTTTCAAGACATCCGTAAATGTTTTAAAGTCACAGACAAAAAGGATGGACAGGGATCAACTTTTCACCTTCGCTATCAATAAAAAAATGAGGGTGCATCAGAGAACGCTAACAGTAGGCATGTTGAAAGCAAATAATACATTCAATTGTATTACTTTATATGTTCATGGGTAATATACTCGCAGCATGCTTTGACTAAAGACAGTATGAATTAAAGAAGTTCACGACAATCTAAGGAGAGACTGCACAAGAACCTGAAAGAGAGATCTAGTAAAGGTCAGTGACTAGACAAACCGTATCAGGTTCAGGAAACCCTCCAAGCTAAAACAGAGTTGGATGTTGGATCCTATGGTCATTATCAAATGTACTTGTCCTGGTCCTGCTGTTCACTGAGAGGATATTTGGGTAAGAATTGGCTTATGTCAGCTGTTGGAGATACGTAAATGGGCCAAGTGTATGCCTGGCCTGAACCAGTTTGACCTCTCTAGTATTCTTATAACAAAGTTTGTTTATGAATCATGACCTACAGTCTTTGCAAAAATGAAACAAAATACTTTGAGGACTTTCCCCTCTTTAAATTCAATCAACTAGAGTCAACCTTAGTCATTCTCATTCCTTTTACTGCACTACCAGCTTTGCTAACTTCATTGTCTGTAGTATTTCAAGATTTTATAACATACGTTATTGAAATGCCTCTACCTCTCTTTTTTGTCACTTAATCTTGCCTGTACCTAAACCAAACTTTATTCATCTTTATGTCTCTAGAAACTTGTTGCTACCATTGTACTTCTGAGTAGTGACTTTTCTCATTTCTATGCTGGCCTTCAAATTACCTTTATTAGAGAGGAAGTGTTTGAGCCTGCCAAACAAAAGAGCAAGAAAATTAATAGAAAATCCATGGGATAGTGTTGTTTCCATCACAGTAATTTAGGAGGAGGAGGAATTTCGTTCTGATCCTTGTTAAGTGAATAAATCAAATCCACAGATCTGTGATACCAAATCTGTGAGTCATGTTCCAAAATACAGCAAGCCATAATCACAACCTTAGGACATTCTCAGAAATAACTTGCCTTCTCTTCATTTAAACTTGGGAAGTTGTCCTAACAGTAGATTTATCCTTCTAAGTCACTTAGCAAGGACCAGGAAATTCAATGGGAAGTCTCTATTTTGAGCAGAGATTAAGGTGGTCAGTGCTTAGGTTCAGTTCCCTGGTTAGCCCAAAGTCCGGCTAATTTTCAGTAGATAGGCATAGATGCAGCTATAGCTTGAGGAGAAGAGTAGATGGAAGAACAGGGAAGGATCTAAAGCTCATCATAGCATCCTTTCAGCCTCTCCCTCCTGCTGCTGGTAAATCTGCACCTGAACAGCCAGTGCATTAAAGAAAAAGCCTATGCTGTTTGGCTTCTTCCTTCTAACACCTCAGGTATTGAGGAAATGAAGGCAAACCTCTGTGCCAGGGCTCTGTCTCTTTAACTTTGTATGTACACCAGCAGGCACAGTAGGGACCCGTTCTGGTTTGAACGTACCATAGTCTAAATGGCTGATAAAAGAGAAAGGAAGGAATTCACATTTTCTGTTATTTGTGTGGCCTCCTGGAACAATTAATATGTTTTTAAGGAGTTCTCTATGTTTGCTTTCTTTAAATTAAATGTTTCTTTTTTAACAAGACCACTTAAAATTAATTACAAAAGTAGGGCAGCCAGTATTAAATTTACTATAGTATTTTAAAATAACACAATAAAAGCACCATGCCACACATTTTTTATGCCAATGTTTTAGATAAAGTCAAACCACTGAAGGGGTGGAAGTCACTGGCAGAGCATTTGGAACTGTAACCTGCAGAATGTAGAACCTGCTTCTGATAGCTTTTTTTTTTCTTTCAATGTACTCATCTACTTTATATCAATGACTAGTATGTTCAAAATTTAAAAATCCACTGGGAAATAAAGAAACCGGTAATTTAATTTTTTCCTCTTCAGGTCCATGAATGAAATCTGTAATAGGATGAGATGTACTAGTTCTAAAGTCTTGAAGGTCGTGCTAACCAGAAACAATCACTTAAGTTCACCAACTAGCAGTGATAAGTCCTTGTTGAATAAATCAGTTTTCAATGTGGTATGTTCTGATAACTTTTTTTTTACGTGTTATGTACATTTATGGTTATTTAATTTAACTGATAAAAAAATGAAGGGCTCTTTTGCTACATTTTAATTGAATTCCATTTTCAATTTACACACACACTTTTATAAATTATAATTGGAAGACTAAGTTGTGGTAAAGAGAAGCCATTAAATTTTCTATCATAAAATGCAAAAATTAAGAATAAAAAGTTCGTTATATAGATGATTAAATAAAAATTGTGCAGTCATGAATCACAATCTGGATAGCAAAAATAAAAATTTATAAAGTAGATATATTTAATAGAATAAGAGTCTTTAAAATGAAAGGGAAAAAAAAAAGAAATGTAAAACTGGACCAAAATAGACTGTGTAAGACAAGGCTTTTTTTCTATTTTAAAAGGTAGTTAGAATTGATAATTGAACTCGGAGACATAAACCAATTCACCCAGTCGGCTGATAACATGCACTTGTAGTTCTGGGTCCTAAACAAACACAATATGGGCCTTGCAAGTGCTTTAGAAAGCCCTGGTTAATAATCAGTTGTCCGGGAGTCCCCTCTGACCCACGCGGGCCCTCCTTTGCCTTGGAACAAAACCCCAGCAGCTGTTGCCTGTAGGAGCCATCGTGGAGCAGAAGCCGAGCCCTTGTCGCCGCCACCTCCCTCGGCTTTCTCGCTGCGCAGCCAGGGAAACCTGCATCTGCAACTTGGGCTCAGGGCAAATTAAAGCAAGCTGGGCAGCTGAGTTACTGAGACCTGCCTCACAATAAGGTAGAAGGAGATGACCTAGGGTTAGATGACCCTGACTATCAAGTGTGTTGCCTTGACAAATAGTAATTGCTTGACAATTGCTCTAGGCTTGGAAAACATACGTTATCGTGTTCATGCTGTATCCACTGATAGAGATTGTTTTCATTACACATATTGGATGTTTCTAACTCCACTGAACCTACTGATGTGTGAAAACATAGATAAGTTCAAACTAGAGGTCTGAAACTTGAAAGTCTCTCCTTTGTTCGAGTTACTTCTTCTGGCTAGTGGATGTCTGTCTTTAACTCAAGAATCAGTCTACGTCCAGCATCTGCAGTGGTCTTTGGAATGCTTCTTTTTTTTTTTTTGAATGCTGTCTTTGTTAGAGCTGGAAAAGTTTCAGTGAAAGAATATCTCAGTTTTGTGCTTGATGAATGCTATTGTAATAATTATTTCCTTGTATAGGTTTCAGCATTAAGACTGTTGGACACATTAAAGAGCAATCCACACTCACAGCTCAGTATTTAAGGCATATGCAGAAGTTCAGTAATAATGACATGTTTTATACCCTGTAAGAAGTTAATTTAACAACTTCCTTTTGAACTACTGTCTACAGTTACTGTTTCCTTCTCTTTCGGCAAAAGTTTTAGTGATAATATAAACATAAGCCTCTTGAAAACAATTTTATTTGAAATATAGTATTCCTTTTTCTGAAAAGTTGCTGAGTCTGTCCCTGAAATAATCTTATCTTTAAGTTTTTCCTTGTTCCTTAACACATCTGCTTAAGTATTGAGAAACTTTTCAGTGCAAGAAAGGCTGTAGAGAAGCACACAAGATTATAGGAAATTATTGTGAGGTATAGATTACTCTAATAAAAGAGTGCAAAGGGAGGAAGCATGCAATGTATAGCACTCATATGGGTTCAAGTGGTTAGGGAGGTGTATTAAAGGAAAGGCGGCAGGAGTCTGTCAGGGGTCAGTACATGGTCACTCATGACCTCAGGGGTATAGAGACGTAGAATCCTTTGACTTGATTTGCAAGAGAATGTGTGGGCTTTGATTCACTCATTTACACAGCATCAGAAAGTAAATAGGAGACTGCTTTCTTATTTGATGAAGACTTCAGTCATCCAGATCAGCATCTTCCATTAAGCTTCTTATCTTTCCTTCCATTTTCATGCATCTCTTGCATATTTCCAGCAGGCTTTTCCTCTAGAATGAAGTCTCTTATGCATGAGAAAAGGACAGTTTTGCTATTACCTGTAAATTTGTTGTCATATGACATAACCTGTCATTATTTTCGTTCTTACTTTGAAATGAAATATCTGCAAGTCTGTATGTTGAAACTGTATTATTAACAACTGCAATTGTAGTATCTAGATGTAATATACAGCTTTTTGTCTGTAGATCTCAGGCTTCTTTTAAGCCTGGAATGAGATTTTGTCCCTTTTAAAACTCTCAGAGCTCAGGTAATAGTGGCTGAGGCAAGATTAAACAGGATTTATTCCTCCTCACTGTTGGGCCACTTGACAGATTGATACAGCTCTTCTAGCCCCTGACTGTCACTGACTCAGCCCAGCATTTATGCAGTGCTTTGTGCAGACTCTCTCTCCCACTGCATGCAAAACTTGCCCTATTCTAACAGAACGAGGTTTATGGCTTCTGCAATTCCTACAGGAGGATCCCTCGGTGAGACATGAGACTTTTAGTGCCCTTTCCCAATTAGGTCTTCATATCTAATGTGAAGAGAGTGGAAGACCGGGGAGAATTTCCGTCACCATAATTTTGGGTTTCTTTTTTTATGTGGAGATATGATACAGCATGAGAACTCCTTTTAAGAGAGATATTCATAGTTAGATTAGCCTTTTGACATTCATTGACATTAGGCACTGCTAACTAGGCACCTTGCCTCAGGAACTGTGATTTTTTTATATTTTGAAAAAGGCAGATCTACAGGTAAACAAAATGTTGCTAAATACTTATTTCAGATCTTAGGTTATTTTAGACTTTTATAACCCTCGTATGTTTAGCATTGGCACATCCTGTACATACTATTTTGTCTCTTAGATTCAATGAGATGTAGGACAGTTTTAATTGTTCCTGTCTTAGAATGGAAAAGCCATTGGTGAAATTCTGAGTCAAGGACAGGATTATGGCCCTTGGTTAAACTCCCATTCCAAACTTTGGCCTAAACACCATCCATCTTCTTTAACATCGGCACTATGATTTAACTTGAAGTGTCTGTAGGGACAGTAACCAGCAAACTCTACTCTGAGGGCAGGATGAAAGAGAGAGCAATTATATTCTTTAATGTGTTAATCAATCCACTTTATTTAAGCATCTTCAGGAAATTATGCTAAGTTGATGAACTTCTCTTTTAATTTATTTACAGGTCTACTTTACCTGTAGTGCTGAGCTATTGTGATAGTTTGATTTTTATGGTTTGTGTCAAGCATGAAGCTTTCAAAGCCATGTGTCAAAGGTAAGCTATTTCAATAATACTGTTACTTGTGTGCATCCCTAAAAATATTATATGTTTATGGGAGAAGTTTTCATCACTTTATTGAAGACTCATCTCTGTTGATAAGTCACTGTCCTGCGTAAAGGATGATTTGAAGCAGTATGAGCTCCTGCAGGGAGCTCTGAAAGAGATTTTCTCCCAGTGCTTGCCAGTATACTGAGGAAGTGTGAGTGCTGCACCAGCTTTTAAAATAGTGCAACCTGATCCTTTCTTTACAGCTCAGAGGGTGGGGGTGGGGAGCAAAGGTGAAAGAACAGTAGCCCAGATCCTCCTTCCCATTTTAGGTCTGGTTTTCTCTATTGAGCAAAGAGAGCATTAATTGTGCATGACCATTACGAGAAAGGACCCTTTGCTCTCACCCTTCACATTTCTTGCGACATAGGCCAGGTTTAATCTAGTCCTTGTTAGGAGAAACTAAGTACACTTTGCAGTGTCATAATGAGATTCCCCCTAATTTTCATTTTCCCTCAATGGTATGTAAATCATTGCTTGTAGGGGATAAAAATCTGTAGGAGTTAGGAAACCAAAGTGATTGCACCAATGTGGTACTCCTTCTAGTTAGACTGCAGTGTTTATCGCTCTCCTTAGTGTCATAAAACTAAGAATAAATACTCTTCAAATCAAAAGAGACCTTCTAATATCTCTCTCTAACTAATAAAAGTAAAATATACAAACTAAAGTCAATTACTAAAAGAATTTTTAAAACAAGGATGGACAAGGTACAAGTCAGGAAATTGTTTTGTTGAGAGTTTCACTTGTGGATACGGTTTTACAAGTTATCCAGATATAGGAGGTTATAGATTTAACTTGGAAAGACTATCAAAATTAATGTTTAGTCAGTAGTTGTGAAGCCAGTCAGTACACTGTCATACAGTGGAATCTTTGTGAAATATATTGTTTTATAAGAAAGGATGTTCATGCAAATACCACGTTCGGCCAGAAATGAGGATATTAAGAGTTCTTAAAAAGTACAGTGGTCTTGATATTCTGTTCTGCTACCTAGTGTTGCCTAGTTTTCAGCATATTTATTTTTAACTTCTTCGTCCAATCTGAATGCATATTTCTCATCTAATGAACTACTACTGATTTCCTAATTTCCATTCATCTTTTACAAAGTATTTATTTGTACCTGTAATCCATGCTGAGAGCACTTTTTTAGTCTGTGCTCAGTGTGTCTTGTGTACACATTATGTACATGTTTAGAAGTAATGCCCTGATTAGCTAATATCTTCTATACATACTTTATATTCAGAATGTTAACTGTATGTGTAGAAAATATTAATGAAAACCACTACAGTACTTAAAAATATTCTTGAGAATATATTACTTTTTATGAAGCATTAATGCCAAACTTGAAAACTGTTCTATTAGACATCCGTCAATGTCTAGAGGATAAGATCTAAAATCTAGAAGTAAGTTCAAGAGTAGGAACTGAGGAAAGAAGTACTGCTCTTTTCCAGATACTAGAAATGAAACCAGCATAAAGGTTTATCCAAGGCTATCCGTCTTCAGTTAGAAGGATCATGCCATCACTGGCTAGTGCTGGAAGAGAGAGTTTTCTTTTCTTAACCACTTTCCATAAAACACCAGTTACTATAAAAGGATAGCTGGAGTTGTGCTGTTTTCTTCCTGCGCCTCAGGCTCCATTTTTGAAAACTTCTTTTTCTCCCCCTGTATCTTATCCATTGTAAATAACTACTGAACTTTCCTGCTGTTAATAGTATTGTCATACAGCTGCAACAACATAAAATTGACATTTTGGATAACATAAGAGCTGGGTAGAGGCTTCTAAAAAAGCAATAACTGGACTTGCAGTCTTGTTAGTTATGCATGGCTGCTGCTTGTTAAAGTGCTGCTGTGCAAAAGCTGAAACACTGAAACTGCCTGCTTGCAGAACCAGGAAGACTATGCTGTCTGAATCAGTCAAATTTCCAAATGTAAGTTAGTTACACCCTTTACAAATGAAAAGATAGAAATGTGTCTAGAGTTTTAAACGAAAGCTGTAGAAAACCATAGCATAGGCCTTTGTGGTCACCAGAGAAAACTGCTTATCATTAGGAGTCATGGGGCTGCATTTTATTAAAAAGACCTGGGATCTTACAGAATTAGAGTACAAAAAGAATTTTAAGGTATGAGACACCAAATGGTCCAGTCAGACTGGTCACAGATACAATACTACAGCAGGAGTTGACTGATAATCTTTTTCAAATGTGAAAAAGGAAAGGAATGGTCATTCAGATAATCATGTGTTAAATTACATGTTTATGCACTTCATGTATCAAAAAATCCCAAGCAGACTTAGATAAATTAATAATAAGCCTTATATTTATAAGCAAACAAACAAAAAATTACCTTGATTTTGCAGACATAAAAATTCTTCATACTGTTACATAAAACTAAATAAAAACTACATACTGTATATATTAAAATGCAGGTTTCAACCCCAGTGACTTAATAAAAATTCAATTTTCTTTGAACTCTAGTAAACCAACTCTAATCTGCAATGGTTTTTGATAGTTAAACCAGAAAGGACTGTCAGTGTGAGGAGGTGTGTGTGTGTGTGTGTGCATACACATACATACACACACACACATATATGTATACACCTTGTCCCTTAATTGGTTAATTTAAAATACACATATATAATACAGAGAAAGTATGTTGACATTTTGGTTGCTGAACAGTAATACCTTTATGTGTGGGATATTGAATTGACATTTGTTTGTCATCTCTGGAAGTGTGACAGATCTGTGGAACAACTAATACCAACCCAAGGCCAGGATTTAAGGGCAAAGTGGGTTTGAGGTACACAGAAACTTAGCTCATGGAGGTGGGAGTTGGCTCCAGTTTCTGTGCCTCAGTCAATAAGCCATGTCCCTATCCAAGCTGCTTTTCACCTAACACATCTACCCACGTTTTGTTTTCAGAAAATGGGCAGTGTTGGGACTCGCTTTATACTGTTGCCACTGTAATTCTCTCAGTTACAAGCACCAGAGCCACAGAAGCAGCCTGGCAGCAGCACTCGAGCTCCAAGTGCAGCAGAAGTAGGGAGCCCTGGAGGAGCCAGTCACAGCTCTCGGTCACTGGCCAACTCACTGCTTGTAGAAGTTAGCATGCTTAAGTTGACATTGATCCCTCAAGGGACTAGCTACCAGCTAAACACAACTGGAGCACAGGGCTAGCCAAGCATAGATTCTCTGTGACCCTGTGTCAGGACCTGTCATCCTGTTGTAAAAGCCAGCTATGTTACCTCCTTGCCCTCTCAGACTCCCAGGGAATCCCCGAGTAAATGGGGGTGGGGGCGGGGGGGGGGGGATTTACATCACCCTTATGTCTCCAGCCCAATTTTTTTTTTAAAGAAAAACAACCAAAAAACCAAGAGATGATGGAGTACTTTAAAAAGGCATATTCTTTCCCTTATGAAGGCTTACTGCAACAAAGCACAAATAATTTGCTCCATTAATTATAGATAATGGAAAATGTGGAAGTATCTCTGTGGTTAAAAAAATGAGCATATTGACAGTGATGGTATCATGACTGTTGCATACAGCTGGGAAAGGCAGACGCGTTTGAATATTACTGGTAGTTTAGAATATTTAGAAGCCAGGAGTTCTATGAAGTCTATTAAATATGCTGAGGGTAGAAATGCTCATTTGCTTTTGCAGAGGAAATAGAGCAAAGATACACCACAGCAGAGAAAGCTCCAGGACAAAGGAGATACTATTGACTCATTCCAGACTGCCGACTTAGCAGCTCAACTTTGTTTCCTTTTAACTTTTGTAACAGTAGGAGCTCAAAGCTTCTCAGTCTATTTTCTGCACAAATAGAAACACCCAGACTTCAAAAAGTAATGCGCTTTGAAGAAACCCAAACCATTAACACATTAAAAACTGTGTATACTATTAAACAGGGCTTCATGCTTACTTGAATTTTGCAGCAAGTAAATGCTGATGTTTTGGTAATAATTTTTATTTTGTCTGCATTCTGGCAGACAATTCTTGACATATATCAGTTTGAAAAACAGTTTTTGTTGGTTTTAGTGTGATAGAGTTTTATTGACTTTACAGTGGGTAAGTACTGCTTCAATATTTTCACAGACTGAGTAAACCTCACGGACACTTTCCCCCAAGACAGTAGCATATTACAAGAAGTTTCTAACTTTATAACATTACACTTGTAACATTGGGGAAAGCATACCATGTGTGAAATTTAGATTTTGTCCTCGGCACTTAAATCTATATCGCCTAAAAAAAATACATTTGTTGTCAGCTCTGGACAATGGAGTGTCCAGGGTCATCGATATGACAGCTTCTACGCTACGGCGTCCCTGTGCCAAAGTCCCATCAGGAACATGTTCCCCGACAAGAGACCGCGTCCCGGCTCGCTCCTGGAGGGGTGTCCCGGACTCGAGGCAGCGGGGACACCCCACTCTTAGAAATACACCTCGCCTCTCTCCCGAGAAATCCCTTCTCGAGCATACAGTATGCGCTTAAAACGTCATAAAACGTCATAAACGCAAACTAATCGGCATCGTGTAAACCACGCTGCTACTGGTGCGTGTAAGTTGGATTTAACTTTGGAAGCATTTAGTCTTGGGCTCGGCGGGGCCCTACACCCCCTGTCCCCGCGCGCCGCGGAGCCGCTCACGGCGCCGGTCCCGCGGGGCGCGGGGGGGCCGGGGCGG
>WBMZ01016004.1:0-17691 GCA_013400975.1 Atrichornis clamosus
CGGCCCCGGTGGCGCCGCCCGCCCCGCGGGGCGCTCTGCAACCCCCATGCGCGCCCGGCCTCGCTCCCGGCGCCGCCACGCCGTGGCGGCTTCCGACGTCCCTTTCACTTCCTGAGCGGAGGGGGCGGCCCGAAGAACTGCCCGCCCCCCGCGGCCGCTGCCTGGGCCGGCCTCGTCCTCGCGTCCGGGGTGGCTGAGGCGGAGTGGCCGTGCGGGTTCGGCCTCCGCCCCTGGGCGCGGTGGGGCCAGTGCCACGCCGGCGGCCTGCTCGGAGCGACATGGGCTGGGCGCTGAGCCTGCTCCTACTGCCGCTGGCGCTGCTGGCGGCCCCAGTGCAGGCCGAAGGCGGCACGGCGGCGGCAGAGGAGGTTAAGATAGAGGTGCTGCACCTCCCCGAGGCCTGCAGCCCGAAGAGCAAGAAGGGCGACCTGCTGAACGCGCACTATGACGGATTCCTGGCCAGCGACGGATCCAAGTTTTACTGCAGGTGAGCCCCCGTGGCACCGGGTTGGGAGACTGGCGGTGGGCCCTGCCCGGCGGGGTACGTGGCACAGCCGGGCCCCCGCAAGAAGCAGCGGGTCCCAGTCGCCCTCAGCCGGATAAGCGGGACTCGGTGCGCTCCCGGCGTGGGCACAGCTCGGGGCTCGCACTGACAGCATTAGTAATTTCCCCCCGTCTCAACCTTAATTTTTCCTCAGCCGAATGTTGAAGGATACAGGGTTTTCCTAGGGTCAAGAGAAACCAGCACAGAGGCAAACGATGGAGATCAAAGACGACTTTCCTCGAGGCCGTCGCCAGCGAAGGGACCCGACTGGGGGGAACGTAGAGAGCCTGTAGCCCACACCTCACATGGAGAACCCTTTTGGCAGGGTTTTGTGCTGTTATTTGTGCAGAAAAACGCGGGTTGGGAGGCGAAGCTCCTGGTAGGAACGCACACTGACAATTTTAGACAAAAACGGAACCGTAGCATGCACTTCCACATAGTTGGCACTGTGCAGTGCAACCACATTATTACGCTTGTGGTTTGCAGCCTTTTTGCCTCTTCCCCGTCGCTGCTTCTCTTCTTGATTTGTTGTGCCGTCCTTTTTAGCACAGTTAGCATTTAGGCTTTTGCTTTTTCACTTTGCCCCATCTGTCTTCAGAAGGTAGCTTAGCTTATTACAAAATCTTGATTAATTCCCCCCACTTGTACAATTTAAGAAAACAATCAGTATAGGATAATTCTACATTTAACAGCACAGTTTCACTTGCATTTTTTTGCCTGTTGAAATGAATTATTTTGGTACATAGAGTGTTGCTCTCTGTATTTTGAGCTACATGCTGCTCAGTTGCTGTTCAGTGTAGTGCCCCTAACTGGGGATACATCATATGACCAGAAGCTGCCTCAAGCATTGAATATCTGAACTGACAAGAGTGGTGGCTGAGCACATAGTACTATAGCCAAGATTGCCAGGTTCCCCCAACACACACCTGCATTCTCAGTCCCATCCCATCCTGCAACGATGCAAACTGCTGAAAGCATTTTCACTTTCTAGTGCTCCCTGCACTCCTCTTCCCGGAGACTTCCTGCAGTGGCACCTTGTTTCTGGCATGAAGTGTACATGATCAGGAAGATGGGATGTTTTTGTAAGAAGCTAAAAAACAAAGGGTTTTTTTAGTTTGAAAAGGAGGTTTCCCCTTAAGCATACCAAGATTTGACCTTAAATTAGAAACATAGCAGAAAAAGTGTTAATACTTCGTAATCTTTCACTCTAAATATTCTTGTTTGCTAATAATTTAATGTATGTTCTTACTGACTGCAATTTAAAGTTTTATTTGTGTAAAAGAAATACTCCATTTGTTGTTACTCATACGCAATTCTTTTTAATAGTCGGACACAAAATGAAGGCCATCCAAAATGGTTCGTTCTGGGTGTCGGACAAGTCATAAAAGGCTTAGATATTGCTATGATGAATATGTGTCCTGGAGAGAAACGGAAAGTGACAATTCCTCCATCATTAGCATATGGACAGCACGGATATGGTAATAAAGAAGTTTAAACACTAAACTTTGTCTTTCCTCTGTTTAACCCTGTCATGCAATATTGTAAATGTCTGTAAGAATTGGTGCTCCCATTATTTTTGGAGGCAGTACAGCCCAATACCGCTCATTCCTATGCAGTTTAAGTAGTTCTGATCATAGACCCACACCCAGGCCTTGCAGTTTGCATTATGATTCAGTACATGCCACCCAGTGCATGGTTTTTCCAAGTATTGTCATAATACAAAAAATTGGCAGCAAAAGGAAGATCTTCATGATCCATATCAGCATTTTTGTGGTAATCTATTAAATTCTAGTCATGTTTGGTTTTTATTATTTGACTACTACCTGTTTAGCCTTTTAATAAGAATCTGCATCTTCTGAGTAAAGTGGAATGTAATGCAGTGCAATTAATCTAAACAGAAATAATTTGCGTAAAATACTGCTTGCCTTCTGGATCGTTAATGGCTCTCATCATCACGTTACACAGTAATGGCAACAGTGCAGTGCATGAAATCTGATTTGAATACAAGATAATTTAATGTGCAGATTACTTCTAAAAAAGTTCCAGTACAAGTTTTATGCAGTGTTTCAGCTCTCAAATGTAGATAAATTCAGTTCTGACGTGGGTATAGTAGGTTCTGTGAAAAGGTAGCTCCTGCTCTATAATAATAGTTTGGTAGTGATATATCAGAATTCAGTGCACCAGTTTTGTATTTCATACTCTTTCATACAAAAAGGAAAGACACTGATAGAAATAAAAGATGTTCTTTTAACTCTAACACTAGCGTTAACTGTTTGTTCCAGGTAACACTTGAAGGAAGTAGTATATTCCTACACCACATCTGTCCTCTGTCTCAGCGTATTCCTGCATGCTGGGGAAGATGCCTGCCTAATCTTGAATTAGAAAAGTTGCATGTGGCTTTCTAAATCTTTACATGTCTTTCCCTTGTTGGTATGTATATTTAAACTACTGGTGCTGAATTCTAGTACTGTATCTTTCTTTTGTAAGTAGTATTTAAACCATGATTTATATTCAGATGTATTTAAAATTTCTACTTTTCTAAAGCTTGGAAGGTTAAAATATTTTGACCTTTGAAACCTCTCATTTTTATTGTGGCTGTTTTAGATGAGTAGTGTAATAGTTTTGTTTATCTTCTGTTTACAAACAACGTAGGTTCGTTAGCTTTTCTTCAGTTTATGAAGGAGCGGCACAAGCTCAAAAATCTGTGGTTACAATGTCATGCTCACTGGCCTTGGTAACTTGCATGTTTACATTTTAATTTCACACTGCATGATTTCTTGATGCTCTTTTGGCGCTACTTTTAGAACTCGTTTATTGCTGTCTCATTTCAGTTCCCTTCTTTTTGCCAGACGACCTGTGTTTGTAGGCAGTGATGTTTCTACATCAGGTGTCAGAAAATGCTTTGATCCAGGAATAATGAATTCTAACAGTTTGGGTTTTTTTAATTCAGAGGCCAGACAAAATACTCCAGTAGTTTGGGGTTTCTGCAGGGTTTTTTTGCAAATCAGATAACTTACATTCTATTGCTTTTTTCTGAGATGTACATTTTAAAGACTATTTTGCATCAAGTTCTTTTGCCATGGGTATAATTCATACAAAGTGGGTAAAACATGATACTGCCTGCTTGTTTCTTCAGACAGAAAATACATACGAGCATTGGTCTATTACTGTAATAGTTTAAATCAGATTGCAGGTATTTAATAAAGACGTACATCTTAGAATCAGTCTCTAAATAAGCCCAGTCATATGACAGAATGTGAAAGAGTGAGAACTCTGGAAGTACTTGTTTTTCATGGTTACCATTCTCTTAATCTCTAAAAGTGCCTGAATTCATGTGAGTGATAACAGTTTTGTTGCAGGCAAGTACATGATTAGCAAGTTTCTCTCAAAATCGTTTATCTAACACAATCAGTGTTCCTGTCCAGATGTACAATTTAAATTAAGAGTTTAATCTGAATATTAACACAACCTTTTTTAATAAAAAAATGCTTTACATGTGAATTTACCAAACATGTGATCTCTGACCATAGTGTCTGATTTCTTAAGCACTTTTTTTTCTTTCATTCATAGCACAGGGCAAGATTCCACCCAATGCGACACTGATCTTTGAGATTGAACTTTATGCAGTAAATAAGGGACCTCGTAGTGTTGAAGCATTTAATCAAATAGACAAGGACAGTGACAAGAAACTCTCTGAACTTGAGGTAATATGATGTAAATAATCTGAAATAATTTATAAAACTATAGGTATGGTTGCATCAGTTTTTTCTTTACATGAGGTGCCTCTGCTCCAGTTGATCATGTAAGGTTTCTGTGTGCTTAAACTACACTGTAATGTGCTGAAATTTGCTTTAATACATTAATATAGCTCAGACTTGGTGTAGCCAAGCTGTAGATGTGTCTGCATTGGGATCATAATACCTTATATGTGTACCCCTTGTGTCCTCAGAGATAGCTGTTGAGTACTGGCACAGAAGTCACAATGGTTGGACTTTTTTTTTCTTCTAGATCAGCCAGTATTTGAAAGAAGAATTTGCAAGAGATGGCAAAAAACGTCATCCCTCAGCCCACGATGAAATCTTAGCTGATATATTTAAGAAGAATGACCATGATGGAGATGGCTTCATATCAGCAAAGGAGTACAATGTCTACCAGCATGATGAACTCTAAGTACTTAAAAAAAATCTTTGGCTGCGTTCTGGACATTGAATTCTAAATAATAATACTTTGTCACAGAATTTTTTTGTATTTTTTTTATAGTGGCGTCTTTTTATATCTTTTAAGGTGACTGTAAAAATCTTGTAACATTCAGCTAACAAAACGTGTTAGATGTTTCAAAAGAAAGAAATAAAATTGGAATACACCATGGTCTAATATTTGTAGTTCCTACATCATGTTCTAATCTACAGTATTACTCAGTAGTCTTTCTCATTTTGTAAAATACTGATGAAAATAGTTATTTCTATTCTACTGAGCACACAAAAATGGATCCAGTAACTGTTGACATAGCTGGAACATAACTGGTGCACACTTCTCGATACCCTGTAAAATAAAAAGGGACAACAGAATCCCAGGAGTATAACTCTGTTAGACCCCTGCAGGCTCCTAGCAGAAATTAACTATAAAAGGCCTTAAAATAAATTAACTCTCTCTGTGGAATGTTAAGATAAAAATCTTCTTAAAGCAACTTAAAATAACTTCTTTGACACAGTATTAACATAAATAATGCGGGATTGATAAAAAAGCAGTATTTTAAGTGAGTTTTTAAACTTTGACTTAGTAAAATTATCAAGTTAGCCAGTTCATTCAGCAGCACCATGTTAAAAATCTACACTATCATTCATTTGAATGAGGGCAAAGATGATGGGTGACACTATATGTAAACATAAGTAATTAATTATCTGGGCATCATTCTGGTTTTCATCACTCTGGAAAAATGCAAAGAAATAGCAATAGTTAATAGACAGTACTTTATATCTCATATATCATCATAACACTTGTTTAACATACTTCACTCTTCTCACATGAAAAGCAATGGCTGATTTCATTTCAACATGTAATAATCAGATGTACACAGTGAAAGTGGCAGCACAAGTGAAAAAAGCTTCCATACCTGGGAAATAATTTTAAAAGGTAGAAAAAGGTTTTTTGCTTTGCCAGTGTCCAACAGCGTGGTGTGAGGTTCAGCAGTGACCCACCCCCCAGCACACCCAGTCCCAGCCCTGGACACAGCTCTGCGGTGCCTCCCGTGCCGGTTCTCAACAGACTCCGTTTCCTGTGGTGAGGTGCACCTCTTAAAGACCTTCACCCCTGGAGTCTTGGAGTGTGTAGTTCCTTTATTTTCATAAGCTTCCAAAACATTTTCTGCTAATCAACTTTTTTCTGAGCACATAAAGTCAAGAGCAGCTGTGACATAGAATCCAAATGCAGCAGGTGAACTGGCTGGTGCTTGCTAGTAATCTAAACAAGCTTGATATATGGCAACAGCACCCTAATATGAAGTTCCCATGCATAGTTTTCAGTTGTTCCCTTTTGTAAATGAAACGTTAGACTGAGTTAAGTTTTAGCATGTTTTTTAATCTGATACTTCAATTAAACATTCATGAGAACACTAAATTATTAACAAATTTTCTCATTTAACCTTCATATGCCAGTGTAGAGGAAGGCAACATTTTGGGGGGTTAACAACAAGTTTATGTAAACAACTTAATGTAAGTTCTAGTATTTATTTGGACATTATGAAAATACAATTTGAAAGCAAATTTTTCATTGTCATGATAATGAGAAGGTTCTAGAACAGCAATGTCAGGGAATGCACGTGGGTATTTTAAAGTAAGAGGGCATTGATTGTGAAGCAAAGAGTTTGAAGATAAAGCATAATAAAATGTTTTGCACATTCACTATTTTGCATTTCACTACTTGAGTCATATTTACTAACTGAAAAGTTTGTGGCACAGTTACGCCCATGTCTGTGACAACAGGCACTTACCCAGCTCAGTTACTTTATTCGCTTATGCCAGAGGTCAAAACAGGGCACAGCATGCAGTCGTACGTACTTTTGTCCATTAAAAGAACACTCCAGGCATCCATAGACTGTCTCCCTTTTAGAACTTCCCATTCCACAAAGGACACAGGGGCCTTTGGGGATGTTGTTATTAAGTAAATTAATTCGGATATGAGAACCCTCTCTGAGATAGCTTGTAGAGAGATCAGTCATGCTTGCAGCTTTTTCATAATAATCTGTAAAAAGGTCCTCCAAGTAAGGATCAGAGTTAGCAATGATTTCCACTACTCCTTTATCTGAAAGACAATGCACAAGAAAAAGAGGCAATGATTTGTCATTACATTATGAACTGTTGTTTAAAAAATGTCAGCCTAATTATAGAAATAACTGATTCACGAAACTGTTCTAAGCGTGCCATATAGATTACTTCCCATCAAAAACCCTGTGTGATGAAAATTTTTCTTTGATTTCACTTAAGACATGACAAAAGCCAGAATTTTTTGTATATGATCTATGTAATTATATTTTAAGAAATATACCTAAATGATAGGCATGAGGCAAGCTACAGAGAAATTGGTGCAGAGCCAAATCACAGCTGTGTACTTCCCTGTTTCTATTTTTTGCATTTCTAGTTTTATATTCTAAACATTGTAAATTCACTTTTATTTCCTGTTATTTATAGGAACTTCCTAGCAGATTTTTAAGCATCCACTTAAGATGCTTAAGAACTACCTATTTAAGACGCTTTAAGAACTACCTACCTTTTCCGTCTCTCTTCAGTGACTGACTAGATTGAATGATGAACTTTTAGACAGCTACAGCTACTGAGATGCATCATAGCCACTGAAGATTTATTCCCCTAGTGTGGACTGAAGCAGCACTGAAGGCTTGGTCCATAGATGTCCTTTGATCAAGAATGGGATACAGTGGAGCAAGGACATCTATACAGAGCAGCCTTCAGGATGTGTTTACTGCTCAGCACTTATCTTCACACTCACATCTGCAGATTTCCAAAGTACTTAGACCAAGGAGTGTTACAAGTTTAAGATCTTGGTCTGAAGCTGCTCAGTTTTGTTGGATGTGTTCATATTAGAATGAGAAAAGAGAACGATGATGGCATCTTGCCCATGTCCTTGCCATGGGAACAAAGCACCTAAGGAGTACCTTCAAATATTTAAATTAATATTGTTTGGTATTAGAATTACAGCTTTGCCCTCAAATATTACTATAATTTGTACTGCAGAACACAAGCTGTAAATGGCAAACATGAAATAGGTTCAATGTTAACTGAAGTTAGCTGTATAATTACGCAATACCAGTTTATCAAGAGTCATAATTTTTATTTTAAGATCTGTAGTGTTTTCATGAACAGCAATACCATAGATTTGTCATTTCTGTGAGTCAGGTTCTCAAATGTAAATTTTAATAACTTTATAATCATTTCAACACACTAGAAATTGAGTGGTACATTTTCCATCAATTTTTTTTCCTTTAAACATTCATCTTGCACAGAAATTAAAGAAGCAAAGATACACTTTTCATGCATTAAATATGACATTTGTATAAAAATATCAAAAGTCATACTTCGATTAAACAAATTATTCTTTAATCTCCTTAATTTGGTCAGTGAAGATGATCCAGATTTCTCTCTTTCAAATCCTCCTTTTGAAATTGGAGTCACACACAGTTCTGTAAAGATGAAAAATAAGTTTTTAGAAGAACAAAATATAAAAGCCATAATTGCACAGGCTTAATATGCTTTCCAATCAAGTTAACAGGGATTAAACTAACCTTTGCTAATGTTTTTAATGGCTAGTACAACTTTTTAACACAAGTCTGCACACAGTAGTAGCCCACAGAATCAAGTAACACAGATTCAATGGGAATTTTAAATAAAAATAAGTATAATCTATGTTTCTATCCATACCTTGAAAGAAAACCTTTTAAAAATACATGCAATTCTTAAATTAATTTCCAATAAGCGCTATTATTTGCTCCTTAATATCTTCAGATGTTTATATGTGGCAATGAAGTATCAGACTGAAATTAAAGCCCCAACAGAAAAATTGTTAGCTTAGTTAAGAAGTTCTGTACACTTTTTTCTTTACTAGGGTCTTTTTACTTGCCTATTTTATGCAAAACTGATCAGATAGTCTCAGAAGCCTCTTCCTTACAGGCTAGAAATACAAGTAATTTTTTTTGTTCCATGCAACTATGGAATTAAAAAATACATAAATTCATACTAAGTGTTAAAACATGTTCCCACAGCAGACTATTTTCTAGCACCTGCCTTGTTTATCTTTCCAAGCACTGTTTCTTTTAGAAAGTCAGAACACTTATGCACATAAAATTAAAGCATAGCATTGTCTGGGATCAGAGCTTATGTATACCAAGAGCAATAAAACTGTTTTAAAAATTTGAATCGTTATAAATAATAGCAGTAATGACAGTAATTCACATCACTTACCGAAATTACCATCCAAATGAATGTAGAGTTCAAATACACTAAAAGCAATAGTTGTGTGTGCAGGAAAAACAATGGCTTTGTCCCGCCCTTTAGAATTCTGATCTTCAATTATGTGAAACTATAATTTAGAAAAGTATCAAAAGAAAAAAAGTTAAAAATTGAAATGAAAAAAATAAACAAAATAGTATCTTAACTGCATATATTGAGAATTATAATGGCAGGAAGAAACTTTGGAATTGAAGATCAAATTTCACAGCTAAAGAATTTTCTATTAACAACTTGGCATTTTAATAAAGTTTGACATAGAAATAGTAACTTGCATCACTTACTGAAAATTACATGAATGATTTATAACTAGTAGTAAAGGGCAAAGTCAGAAGACTTGTAGGTTTAATTATTCAAACACATAAAGGGGGAAAGGGAGGAAGGACATAAGACTGTAAGACAGGGAGTAAGATGCTGACCCTTGAAATAATAACTTGAAGTTCCAATGTGTTCTAGAAGATTACTATAATAATGAAAGAAAGGTTATACATTTATTAGAAAGCCAAACTAAGAAGAAGTAAATTTCACATTTTTGCTCAGGCTTCACCCCAAGCACTGGCTCATTGTCTAGCCATCCTTTCATGCATTTCCCATCCCTGTCACACAAGCATTGCTAACAAAAGATCAACTTTTAAATCACTTTGCAACCATACAATACTATTGATTTACTTTAGATTTTTTCTGAGCTAACGTAATAAATTAATTCTAGCCATAATATTTATAAAAATGAGCTTTTTATGCTTGGTCATATAAATTACAGAATTTTGTCAAACATATTTACCCTCATTGTCTCTCCACGCATTCCAGTATGGACAGTTAATGAGCACTGCCTTGTAGTTCGAATACTTTCCATGACCACACACAAAATTTCCATCCTACTTTTTCTTGATTGATGGACTAGACAATGATCAAAGTTTATTTTTCTAAAATCAAGAGGAAGGCAGGAAGAAAATTCAGACACAATTAGCAGTTTACAAAGTAGAATACAACAGAATTAGTAATATAACTTCTGTTTCATAGCAGTAAAACAACTGACTGAGAAGATTTCCGAAAACTTAATATTGGGTTTTCAGTGTTTAGGAACAGAAGCACTAAAAAATTCAAGGAAAGCCAGTAATGTACAAATGTTAGAGAAGATATCTGGGACACCCTGGAAAATTCAAAGCCTGTCCACCTGACTCTGCTTTTAGTGCCTGTAACCAAAAAACACCCTATATCACTGTTAAACATCATGAATGATCATGAAGCAAGTGTTTGTAGAAGAATTTCTACAGGCAGTGGCTGTTAGTGCTATAACACTGAATCTTTTTATCAGAAGACTAAATCCTCTTTCCACATCTGCAGTTATTAATGATAAAGTTTGGAGTTTAGAAATAAACCAGAAAAAAGTAGGTACAAAACAAGAGAGGTTACAGATAGAAAATGACATGCACTGCTTGGTAAATAACAAGGTAACAATATATATTTGAAAATGCCAAATGTTGCATCATGCATAGTAAGTAATTTACTGGAATGCAAGGCTGGGATTCACTGGGATGACACTGTGACCAAGGGACAATCTTTGAAATATAAAATAAACAATTACACCTAGAGTTAGTCACATCATATTTCTGTGTGTTTGACATTTGTGCTAGCACCATGGGAACACCATTTTCAGTGTCCACAACGCAACAAAAATGTTGATAAAACAGAGACTGGATTTGAAGAAAAGTCTCATATAGGGTTAAGAAAAGTTTAAGTAGACAGACCTATTTTGTTCTTCAGAAAAGGCTGTGTAATAACTCCATAAAACCTCAAAGTACCTACACTGGTAATAATATATATGGCTCTCTAGTTCATAGAAGGCAAAAGATCCTATTTCTAAAATCTGAAGTTGGGTAATATCATCCAAAGTAAGTTTCAAATTTTCAATACTATTGTATAGCACAGATAGGAGCTTGGATGGACTCTTCCTCTCTGAATAATTTCTTTTTCCTGAGAGATGCATTGTAATTCAACCAAGAAAAATTGAACAGTCAGTATTATACCAAAGGTCATGTGTCTAATCCCACTGATCCAACCTGAGACCGTTGAAAATATCAGATGGTGACTGCTACTGGTTGACTAAAAAGAATCAAAACCTAACCACTTTAGACTTTCAACTGAACTGTATGAAATATAATTATGGAACCAGAAATCAAAATACATAATATAACCTTGTAGTAAGTTCTTTAAGCAATGTTGGTACTTCAACTTCGTGTTTGGTCACTATACCAAATGAAGCTTTAAAGGCAATAGAATCTGATCCAGCAACATCAAAACCAACATCATTCATTATCTGATTTCCTCTTCTACCATTAAGCGAAACATCTGATTTGTCTTCATAGTTGAGCAACTGGTAAGACGAGATACCTGGGTAAAAGAAGATAACATTTGTGTGAGGAAGAGTCTGAACACAGTATTTTCACAGAGCAAGATTAAATGGTACCATTCCTACCAAGCTTAACATTTTGATGTGACATTCAGAGCCACATTGAGCACTTGGTTATTGGTATAACTATCAAAGATTAATGGAAAAAGCGTGTAGGAGTCAGAGGGTTTCTGTGCCTCACTCTGGAAATGTTGTGCCCATGATCCCAGGTGTGAGATGTCCTGGGCATGAGATGATGATTAGAGCTATTTTAAAATTTGTGTTTATCACTATTCTCCTAAAGTACTTCTTCCTGTATCTGTGATGTTGATGCATATAAACTACACATGCAATGTGTTCCGGCTTTAATGACTGAGACTCTGAAACCCAAAATGACTCAGTGGAGGCCACAGAGAATATTAAAGCTAATTAAAAAAAAAAGCCACTGTATAAAAGATATTAGGGACTCTTGAATTTTGTCTAGATGCCATACAAATAACTCTGTTTCTTCATTTTTGCAATATATAAATGAGACACAGATGTGCCAGTAAGATTAACTCTGCCTTTTACCTGACATCTCACATTTAGAAAGACTTACCACACTTTCCATGGATGTCTATTGATTCCAGGGACTATAGCATTTATTTTGAAGGAAAACAACAGATTAATTCTGACTTGCTTAAAAGTTTGCATTCAATTATTGTGCAATAAAAAGGTAGGTACCAAAGCACTTCTATAATGCTGTCTTTATAACATTAAATACATTTCCGTTACACTAACAGAAAAAATACTAGAATGCGTTGGTTGCCAAATTAAAATGAACACAGGGATTAGATTTCCAAATACATCTAAGACCCTGGGTTTTATTCCTTTTTTTGTTTTTTATCCTTTGAAGTTATTAGGATAAACCGACATTATGAAGTCACCTAGTATGAATCCTGTTTGTGTTAATTTTTAACCAAAAAAAAAAAAGGTACCTATATTTTCATAATTCTAAAAAGATTGCAAACACTTCTCTTTGCCACATAACAACCGAAATTTAATTACAAAGCTCTTTGCTTATGTTAAAGGACAATACCTTCTGCACATGACATTTAACCTTTACAGAAAAAACTAGTAAGGTTTTGTGAGACTTTTTAATGAGATTTTGCAATATTTTGAAATATTTCAATTTTTTTTTCATTCAGGACAAGCCAGCTTACTTTTCCCAAATGTAACACATAGATTTATAAATTTTTTTTATCATGCTTGAGTCCTGAAATTCCCTCTTGTGGGATCAAGTGGTTTTTCTGTCGTCTTGTGCTTATACTTGTTTGTCTTAGAGTTTTTAATTAATGCATTTGTTGTGCAATTAATATAATAAATTCTTTTGTTGAAATTGACATATTTTCCAAAAAAAATAAAGTAATGTAACTGTTTGGAGAAAACAGAGCATGTAGACATGAATTACATACTTTTCAAAGGAATGTACAGGAAGATATAGGCAGTATAGCTCAATTTTGCACCTCCTAATTCTAATAGAATCTCCTCTAAATTTACATTATTGCATAGCAAAGACAATTTTAAAACAGTTAAGCTCTTTAAATACACCGAAGAGATTGCAAACATGGAAAAAGTCTTATGGAAATCCAATTTCATCAGTCAGATGTAACAGCTGTTGTCAAATGCTTCTGCCTGTGCAGAGCCCTGTTCAGCACCAGGGACTACCAGCATGGAACAGCTGCAGCACTGAGGCCATTCTTCAACACTTCAAAATGAGTATGCAGGGAAAGGTGTACATTTCTAAACAATTTTTATGTAGCAATCAGTCAGTATGCATCAATACATCTGTCAGGAATTTGTGGTTTGTGAAAAAACAAGGTTTAACTGAATTTGTTTCATACTAGTTCAGAAAATATCAAGGCTTTTTAGAATAATTGACTTTCTTTTTTAACTCTTTTACCAGAATGTCTTTTCCTTTTTATTTACCCTTTTGATTTATACTTTTTTTCTTAAATATTTATTACATGACTAAGCAAGAAAAATGTTATTACCCATTTACTAAAGAACCATCATACTACTTGCACAGTTTAATATATGTTTACTGTTCTGTATTTACTAGAAAACATGGATTTTTCCACTCTGAAGAAAGATAAAAATCTTACCTGCAGAAATTTCTTTCTCCCCTTGAAGAATGTCTTTTAATGTGAAAGGTGTTGAAGCAAATTTAGATTTTTTTGAAAGTGAACATTTTCTTTTTTTAATCACAAGGCTCAGAGGTTGGTATCTATCGGCTTCACTGAGGCTGGGCACTGGAACTAGTCTTCCTCCATCACCAACCTGTTTAACAAAGTTTTTGGTTGCAGCAGCAAACATATTATGACATTAGTAATGATAATAACAAAAACTTCTGTATCAAGTGTAGATTCCAGACATCAAGCCCATGTTCAATTCTTTTTATAATGTTCTTGCAAACAAATTAACATGCTTTATAAAGAAAAAAAAGATGCTATCAATCTGCTTTTTTTGAGATTGAGTTATATTTCACTTGGAAGAATCAATAGCATCTTAGCTACCAAACCTCTGTGGTGTATTGCTCGAGAGTTCTCTCAAAGACCTTCAGTTAAGCTCTCTAATTCTGCATGATGAATAATGAATTAACAGTGTAAACTGATAGGGAAATGGTGCCCTTTTCTTGGCAGTTTGATGCCACTGTTTGAAATCAAAATTTACCATCACAAATCCAGAAAACTAACTTCCACAAGCCTTAGCTTCCCATTAGGAGTTACTGATGTACTGCTTTTAGTTGGGTCCTTGCTGCAGCTGAATTCCAGTGTTTTACTGACACTCAAAAAAGCAGCCCAGACGTGCCCTGGGAGGCCACTGGAATTACACTTTGATGAACGCTGGCAGGTCTGTGAGACTGTATTGCCTTTCACAGCACTGGCATAACCTACCTGGGAGAGCTCAGCTGGGGACTGAGTGTTGTGCTGGGCTGAAGTGTAAGATCGGAGGTGGCTGGGGACAGGAGGGAAACAGCAGTGGGCTTTCATCATAACTTATTAATCTCCTATGGACTTATCTGTCTGCGACCCAAGGGCTAGGCTTGAGCTGCATGTGTTTGGCTCAGACTACTGAGAAACTCATTAAATTGTGAGAATTATGCAAAATAATAAATGCAAAATTTCAGAACGAAGTGAGATTATTGATAGAGGAATGAGGAGCAGTTCAAGAATCCAAGATGTAAAACACCAGTGTAAATAGAAAATTGTAAAGAAAGAAAAGAATCAGTAGAGAGCACTGTGGAGAATCTGTGAGAGAGGCAGCAGGAGCCGATGCATCCTCATGTAAACAATGACGATTTTTTTGCAAGATTGATGAACACAGAACTGGTTAACCTCGTAGCACTTCTTCCAGAGACTCCTTTTACAGCTACAGTAGGTAAAGCATCAGCCACAGGCTTGTAAAGCTACACTTTAGTAGGAGTATTATCCCTGGTTGCCAGGTAACAGTTGGTTTGATTGGCTTTTTTTTCTTAAGTGGGGTTTTCAAGTGAAAGCATCTTAAGGACTGTTTTTATAATATGAACACTTATTAAACAGCTTGTCATGCATCACTACTTTCATAAATATATGTAAAGCTTCAGAGTATCAGGAAGTCCAACAAAATGGCAAAAAGAGGAGTGCATTACCTCCACTATCCCAGATGAAAAAAAGGCTGCTGGAGCTTTCTGCTTACTCTAGAGGGTGCTGAAAAATCAAGTCCGGTTATATATAGACTTTGAATTGAAAGCATGTGAAATGCTGCAATTAATTCTGGCTGTAATTCATATTACACTATCAGAAAACCCCTGTACATATTTACTCAATCAAAACACATTAACAGAACTGACAAGGTTTTAAAGGGTAGGAAAACCTAGGGAAATTCTAAAATGAAAATTGCCTATTGATTCCTGATTTAGGTTAATCTGTATATATATATGTTTGACAGGATACCATTTTTCCTACAGATCATTAAGCTCAGTTGGCACAATTTATTCAACATGTATTTGCACTTTTCTTGCTGAGTATGTGGTCATAGATCATACTCAATCCAATCTAACTCTAATTTTGATAATGAATTTGATATGTTTGATAGTTTCATTTGATATGTTTACGTGCTATTCTTGTTACTCTAACACCCTATAATCCACCACAAATGCTGCAGCAGGTGTTTGTGTTGTCCTCAAGCCACAAATCAGAGAACAGGAGACTAAGTACAGTAATATTGCCATGTTCTGAAAACATTCACTAATTTTGCACATCCAAGTGAAGAAACTTATTTCCTTGCTCCTCCAGCACCATGCACTTTTGTAGTTGGCACTCACATATACTTATGATCTTCCAGCATTTCTGCAGCCTTGGCATGCTCTCATTTTGGGCAACCAATAAATGAAAAACATTTAATTTCCAAGTGCATAAATTACGCCTGCCTTGTCTCGCCAAGTTGTGCAGATGAAAATCCTTGCTCACATTTGGGTCCAAGGCTACCCCTGGGGAGGATCAGGGCTGTAAGGTTCTGCTCCTCTCAGCACAGAGCCACGTAACGGCACTGACCAGGACTCCCCTCTGCCTTCGCCATGCACCACCCTTCACAGAAGAGCAAAAGGACTTTTCTAGCCTGATTATCTTCCCCTGGAGGGAACAGCAGAATAGTTTATTTCCTGTGCAAGATGAGTTCTGTTTTTTCAGAGCGGGTCTTAGCCATGGAGTAGTAACAAAGCAAGTATTAGCTATATATAGTTGAGAATTCTTATGCTTAAATACTGCGGTTTTTTTCCTTACATCATATTGATAGGAATGAGGAAATTTTTAAAGAGTAAAATCTAGAGGACAATCCTGCTCTCTGCATAATCTTGGAGGATGCAGAAGGCTTTCTGTAGTTATTAGGCATTTCCATAATGATTTTTGTTTTATTATTACTCTACATTATCTCTGCAGGAATGTTGAACACCTGTAAATATGAGGTGTCTACAGAAGCATTTAAAAACTGATCTAAGGTAGTGCAAACTAGAGATTTGTCCACGGAACTCAAAATGTGGAATTATTATTTTCAATCCAGAAATCTTAAACCATCTGTAATCCACATGAATTGATCTGATTTTAATTTATTTCTTCTCAGAGTCAACCATATCATAAGAATAGCACGATCAACCAGTCCGTTGAAGGGAGAAATCTTAAGTGTTAACGGCCTGGATGAACTGAGTTGGTATTTTACTTGAAAGAATTAAACCCACAATCTGCACCAAATTATGCTGGTAATTTTTTTAATATCTTCTTAGTGTACAAAAAGATGCTATATCAGTTGCCAGATGTCGTGGCTGAAATGCTTTGGAACTGTATTACATTTACCTACAGATCTCTGAAAAAGAACAAGTGCCAGAATTTAACATATAAAAACCAGCAAAAGAAAACCCTACTGAAAAAAATTACTTGCAAAATTCCATAACTTTCCAGCATATGGCATAAGTATTTCCCTAGAAAGACAGGATCTGTGCAATGTAGATACTGTTACATTTCATGAGGTAACAAAAATAATTTATGGGACAAAATATGGTCCTTATTAGATACACGCCTTTTTTTTTTTTCTTACTACCTGAGTGGTTTTAACAGCACTTGACTTTTCTGGGATTTTTACAGTGAAATTTGTCCAGAGATTCTCATGTATAAGCAAAACCAGGTGGTTTAATACCGTGACTTACATCACTTCAGAGCCCCTGGGCATGAAGACGGTACCATGCTGAACTCCTGGTCTAGCAGTTTGCTGGGGTTCTGGGGTCGCTTGGCACTCACTGCGAGCAGTGACTGCTGCTCACAAAGTGCTGTGGCATTTAGAGACCAGCGTGGCAAGGAAAGTAAGTCAAAGCAAGAAGAAGGTTTTCAGCAGACTTAACTTCAGCAGAGATACTTTCCTGTTGGATTTATTATATAGTTCAAATGCACTGAAAACTTATATCAGTTTCCAAATGCTATGCAGTATAGGGGAACAATTGAATTAGCCATGGCATATTTTAATTTTTTGCAGAAGCCTAGTCCTAAAATGTTTTAAGTTCCCCACATTTAAAGTATACTTTATACTTTACTTCTTGTGGAGCCAGATCATTTTGAATATTCCACTACTATTTGTAGTTTCAGGAGAAAGCTTCTAGAGCCATGCATTTTATTTGACCTCTAGTCTTATTTATATGGAACTTTTGTACGTGACCAGTGTGGTGGGTTTGTGTT
>WBMZ01016012.1:0-27824 GCA_013400975.1 Atrichornis clamosus
CCGTGTTCTTGGTAGTTCCAGGTTTCACCCGTTTGACTTGCAGCAGAATTCTGGGCAGTTGCCCAGTTGTGCAGTATCGTATCTGCAGCAAGGCTGGTGGCCAGGAGGCTTGGAACTGGCTTGAGCAGAAGGACTTCCCCTGCCCTGAGGCTGGCAAGTGTGAGGAAAGGCTGCCGAGGCATCTGAGCTGCTGTGGCCTTCCTTAATCCAGGGCAGTTCCTAGGCCCCAGATCTGCCTCATGCCGGTCAGAACTGTGGCTCTTCTCCTTCCCGTCCCCAGTCTGCTGAGAGCGGCTGGGGATGGGCTGACAAGGAGCAGTGAAATGTAAGTTTGGGGTTGGGCTGTACTAGACACCCACCTGTGCTATTCACAACCTGAAATGGATCATCTCGTCCTGGGTAATGCATCCAACAGTGACCTGAGGAGAGGATTCATCGAGGCCCCTACCTTTGGAGCAATACATGAAAAGAGACAAGACTGAGATGGAGCTATTGCAGTTTTCAGAGCATATTTCAGTTTCACTGCTGAACTGCTGTGTTTGGTGTCCTGTTCCTGCTGTGTTTATGGACTGCCCAGAAATATGATCTAAGAGAAGTGTTTTTGTTTCCTTCTATTCAAACAATAGTGGATGGAATTTAATAGAATAAAAGGAAGTAAATAGTGTCACAAGGCCTAGCCTGAGTATAGGAGCCTTGTTTTCCCATACATGCTCCTTTGGAAAACTCTAAAGGATTGTAATGGAAACTTCCTTGCAAATAACTTTAGGTTCAGTCATTTTTGCAAGTGCCATACATTGCAGTCCCATGTCACACTGTTGTAACGTTGCTTTGCTTTTGCAGTTTCATTTTCCATGTCTCTTATTAGTTGTCTTAGCTGGATCTAGTAAGACGTAAATCTCTTCCTGTGTTTGATAAAAGCAGACAGTTTAATGTAATGAATATTAATGGGTGCCTTACCCTTAAGCAGGGAATGCTGTTTAATCTTCCAAATTTAATACATAATGTGTGTGGTCAGCTCTGAAATTTTGTTAGAAGTGTATGTTGTCAAGATCTCTGCTCTCCTCTGTTAAGAGAATGGGTCTCAGTTAAAAGCAACATCAACTTTTGTTTGTTTTAAAGGAAGAAATGGAGAGATTACAACAAAATATTGAGAATTTGAAAGCTGAAGCAGCAGAAAATGGGGAGGAACAGGTAATAGCAAATGTCTGTTTTTACTTTCAATTTGTTTTTGAAATGTTGGTTTAGGTCCTTCTGACTTTTGGGACGTCCTTGTAAGCATTAAAGTATCTTCTGGAATATCTGAAAAGCTCTGTGAAGCCTCACCTCAGGCTAATAATCCCTGAACTACAGTAGTCTGGAAACAGCTGTAGCATTCTCTGTAATTCTTGCAGAATCCATGGGGCTCTACTCATAGGTGCTTTGGTACCTTTCACTTCTTTCTTTGTAGTACCAGAGAAGAATCTCTGGGTATTGTGTTAAGAGCTGAGCATACCTCTGACAGAAATAGGTCTTCCTCAGAAAGCATGTCTGGTTTGGTTGTTTTTTTCTTAGAAGTGGGTTTATTTGAAGGATGAAAGCATGAGTTTTCAGTGGCTCGGTACCTTGCATGCAGTGAGCAGCTGTCAGAAGTTAGGCTCTAACACAAGTGCATCCAGACTGATGGCAATGAATAATGAATGAACAGAAAAGGAAAAGCTTGAATGACTTTATTTTCAGTGGGTAATCATTTGATACATTCATGTCTCTGGAATGAGGCAGATTACAACTTCCATGATGCCACTGGCCTCCACAGCATGAAAATTAAAAATTAAAAAAATTAAATCTTAATTTTTTTAACAAGAAAAAGTTACCTTGAAGTCCACACTGCAGGAAATCTAGAATACGTGTCAGAGGGTTTATGTTCTGTCCTGGTGCCTTGTTTATTCTTTAGTCCCACCACTGAAACAAAGTGGAAACACTCAGGCAAGGGGTACTGAGAATCTGTGGGTTTGTATCTTCATTTAAAGTGTGACTGTTGTAAAGCAGTGCAAAAACTAGTGACAAATCTTAAAAACTAAAATACTAAAAGTTAAAAGCTATCTGAATACACTTGTTTATAGTAAGTGATGTCAGGCTTTTAATACAGATCGTGAATTATTATTAAAACAAACCCCTGAACAAGAAATGGTGGTGTTATTGTGGAAGCCGTTAAAAGGAAGACAGACAAAACCAGAAAACAAACCCAATCTGCCCATTTTTGCACTGCAGCTCTCATATGCTACTGTAATACACAGTTGTTTTGGGTTCTCAACTTCCAGGAGCCAAATAAGATTATAGAACAGCAGTACAAAGCTGAGAAAGAGAAACTTCAAAAGATCCGGCTGTTACTGGTGAGTAACTCTTTGTGTGTTTACTTGTACAAAGTCCTTGATGTTTTTCTTATCTTGTAACTTCTAATACTTCTTTTTGTTGTTCTAATTTTGACAAGATTTTATGTCACAAATCAATTGCAAAGAAAAAAAAATTGATCCTCAGCCAGTGCTTTTCGGTTTTAAAATTAATTATTTAGTAACAAAGTATTTCTGGGGGGGCTCCATCCATTTTAAGAAGAGAACAAGAAGAGGCTTTGTTTTCTCCCCTCCTAACTTTCTATTCAGGCACGAAGAAACAGAGAAATAGCCATTTTACAACGCAAGATTGATGAAGTACCCAGCCGAGCTGAGCTCACACAGTATCAGAAGAGATTTATTGAACTTTACAGTCAGGGTATGTATATCAAGCAGGAACATCCTGCTGAAGGCTAAAGCCCTGAAAGGAGGGCAATTGCATTTTAAGCATATGGCATGTAACAACAGCACTTGCTAATTTTGTGGTATTTTAAAGCTCTTGGTATTCATGTTACACACCATATTTTTGAGGTTTTATAAGCGGGGCTTTAAGAATTTTCCCGAGGGTGAAACTCAATACACAAGATCTCAGGACTAAATTTTGTCTGCAGCAGGTTCTGTCATTTAGGTTAGTGACCAATGTCTTTTGAAAGTCCTTAATTGACCATTTACAAATGAGGTTGCCGTAAGCTTAAGTTGTGTTTAATTAATTTGCTTTACCATTGGATTGCTTTTATTGTTTTCATTGACATGAGATAATCTGGTTCTGAACCAAACTGTGTCAAGAACTACAAAGTAAAAGCAGTCTCTTGAAGGGATTGGTTTCTTTCATTTTTTATTAATACAAGCCTGAAATATCTTGGTAGGACCAGAATACAAATTCTCTTTAGCTTTTACAATCAGAAGTTACAAAATTGGGAAATGTGATGACTTTTTGGATAGGAGTGTGTTTGCTGTGCATGGGTGGTATGGAACATGCAAATGGAATATAATTTCAAAGTTGTTCCATTAAACTGATTACAGACCAGTATGCTTACTGGTGCACTTTTAACTAGCTGGTGTATTAGCATAAGCTAAGTGTCTACCAAGAAAAATTAGCCAATGTTTTAAAGATATTCTGCATTTATTGCAAATGTGTGTGAACCAATCTCCTGAAGGTTGAGCAGTTCCAAACTGGTTACCTGTAACTGTGATCCAAATCCCTTGCCCTGGACATAATCCTGTGCTGTTTTCCACATGTGTTGTCTAACTCAATGCATGGAATGGATGTGAGTGCAAATCCAGTACTTCCCCCCCTCTTTTCTGTGCCATGCAGTTCATTTAAGCAAGTCCAGCTATAAAGAACTTCGTTGTCTTGCATTAAATTTTCTGCAGAATCTCTGTTATGTCTAGGTGAATTTAAAGTCTCTGGCCAGAGCACTACCTGCTCAGAAGATGGAGCTTCATTTATATCTGAAGTACAGAAAGACTAGGGTCAAAGAGACTTGTGCAGCTTTGGGTGTAGATTTAAGATGCTTTGAATTTTATGGGACTTTGTTTTCTATAGTGCAAAGTGTGTGCCCTATCTCAGGGTAACACTGCTCAGTTGAGGCTGGGAACCTCGGTTGTACAGGCTGAGCTTATGGAGAAATGAACTGAAAACCTCTAGCCAGCCTTTCTGTGAATTGTGGTATTTTTAGAGGTATTTAGAGGCTTTTCATTTAGCCAGATTCAGGTGACCTTCAGTTGCCAAAATTTGTTCTTTTTGAATTTTGGTTCAAGGGCTGTTAGTCAAGACAGTCTTCAGTGATAACTTGCAACTTTAGTGATTTTGTGATTCTTGTACTGGAATCCTTTTCAGTTACAATATTCAGTGCTTTGTTTTTGACCTAACTGAACTTGTTCCATTGAAAACATTAAGCTGAGGCTTCAAGAGAATTAATGAGCCAATTGGCTCCTTCTTCCTCTTCTTCCTTTGTCTGTCGTTCTTTGCACGGGTCCTGGTGTTTGCCCATAAGGCTCCATAAGTTGGCACAACTTCCTAACCCAGTGGAAATGCTGAAAGGTTTTCTGAGTTGTTATGTGGAATCCACTCATGTGACTACCAGAGCTGCTGCAACAACAGAAAGAAATGGTTTGGGAAAGACCTCTTTCATCTGGCAGCAGTTCTGCAAAACCCAGACTAATTAAGAGAGCACACCTGACATAAGTCTGTTGCCTGTGCTTGTGCGGTTTTTCAAGCCACAGCCTGATTTCAGCTTTTGGAAAACCTTTGTGGAACATACTGAACAGCCTTTACTAATTTGTCAACCTGTGCCAGGCTTTCCTGATTTCCTCAGTGTTCTCAACACATTCCTGGAGGCTGCAGCACATGCAGAACATGTGTCACACTTGTACTGTGACACTGAGAGCTCCGTGCTCCCAAACATCTCACAGCTGCAGAAATAGCTGCTGCTGGATTTCTGTCACTAAGACACACAGCTTTGAGCTGTAGGTTGCTGTTGGGCTTCAGCTGGAGAAAAGAATGGTACAAACCCAAAGTTGGAATTTTTTTTAAGAGTTTGGAAGTTCAGTGATGTTGTGCTCAGGGAGAAAGGCCATGTTGTCTGTAAATGGTTCCATTCAAAAGCATAGCCCAGCATACCAGTTCCATAAGGGTTTTATTTAAAGCTGGAGCTGGTTAGCCTTTAGAGTACAATGTGAAGAGAATTATTTCACTGAGGTTCATCTCTTCTAACCCATACATTTTTTCCAGGTTTTGGTTTTTAGCCAGAATGATTTTTGCTAACTGTCTTTCTGTGTTGAACTCTTCCCTTGGGAATCACAAATACCTTGGGTTTCCTTAGGCATTGAAGAACTAAAGACTAGAAGAACACTCAGCAGATTTGAGCATCATCCTGTAGGCCCAAAGGGAAGGCGAGTCTGAGCCTTGCCTTCCCCACCGAGCTCTGGCAACATCTGCTGTAATCACCTAAACCAGAAAGTATAATTTAATTCTATCACCATGCATAGGTTGTAAAAAGATAAAAAGGCTTTAGAACAGCAAAAGCTTTATTTGGCATCTTGTACACCTTGAAATATATAGTGTAATGCACTTTTTTCCACACAGTACTACCAGATTGTCTGTTCTTCCCTGTCCCTGCTGAGCCTGTGCCCCTCCAACACCACGGGCAAGCTGTGCAGGGGCCACTGGAGCAGCACAGCTGCTGGTGTGGGGTCAGGGTAAAGCTGCTAAAGGAAGGATGGACAGGCATGGAGGACTGTCAGCAGCTGGGGCTTAATTTACACACTGAGCTGTGTTGTTCTTATAAAAGATGATAGCTGGAAACCCTGCTGAGATATACACACAGAGGGAACATCCTTCCAGAGTGTATGAAACAGTGTGTTCCGTTATTGATAGTGGAAAGTATGTTATATAAAGCCTATGAAGTATTTGTGCAGATTCCATCTTACCTCATGTTCTTTTATTATTCTACCCCTTTTTTTGTTTGCAGTCTCAGCAACTCACAAAGAAACGAAGCAATTTTTTACTCTTTATAATACACTGGATGATAAGAAAGTATATTTGGAAAAGGAGGTAAGAAAATGTAATTACTGTTTTCTTGGTATTCAGTTTGTGGGGAAGGAAATAAAAAGTTTTTACTTGGCTTTCACCATATTCAGGCTTGTCAGAGCAGAGTTACACGTCAAATAAAAATGAAACAACTGATTCATAAGAATATTTCTAATCTTAGAGGGAAAATGGTCTGTGTTGTAAAAGAATTGCTGTTAGTATAGCATGTTTAATAAATAAGAACAGATTAGTGAGTTTTGCATTACTTAGATATATTTGTTAAGTTTGTGAGACTAGCAGTGGTCAAATTTCTGACTATGTAAAGATACTTTATCTCCTGTTTTGAAGATCATGAGCAACCATTTCCTTCCCTTAAGCAGCTGATTTTAATCCACGTTAGGTAGTTTTCATTTCTTCTGTTCAGAAAAGTCATATACCAGATTAAAAAACTACATTAAGTAGCAGGTGTAGAATTTATATAACTTTAACTTCTCCCTTACATTAGAGTTTAATACAGATTTACTTGTTCAGGTTTTTTGTTCTATTTTTGGTTTGAATTTTTTTTTTTTGAGGGCAAGCCTGAAAATTTAAAAAGCATACAGATACTGTTTTTAAAATGGGCACATAAAAAGCAGCCAATAGAACATAGAGCAGATTTATTTCACTGTTGTATAAACTGGGAGTGCTCTTGCCAAAATAATTCAATGTCTTTTGGGGGGTTCACAGAGGGAATTCTGAATGTCTTCAGATGCCATCTCAATTTAGTTAAATGTATGATATCACGGAGATTTCCTTGAGATGCTTTTAATGTTAGAACCAAGGTTTAGGCAAGTAAATATTGTCTAATAGTGTATAAAAGGTGTCTTTGGCATCTGTGCCTCACAAAGATTTCTGGAATACACTTGCACTTTGTCTTGTTTGTTTGGGTTTTTGTCCCCTTTCTCCTCCCCAGATCAGCCCTTCTGTAAAACACACTGAGCAAAACATCACCGCTTTAAAGTAACAGTAGCAGGAATTGTTATACAGTTGAATTTTGGCTATAGACGTTTTAGTTATGACGTGGAAGGTCTGTGTGAACTATGATCGTAGTTCATATTGTAATCATATTTTGTGACAGATTTTAAAAAATGCTTTTAAGTTCTTTTTTTCCATAATGGCTTTCAATTTTGGGGTGTATATGCTGGTTTCACTGTAGTGTAACACATCAGCACTTCTGTGCAGTGGCTGTGCAGTGCTGCTGTGCACTGTTACTTCTCATGGCTTGAATGTTTCGTGGTGTAAACTGCAATTACGTTCTCACACACAGGCTTATTGGAAGGATCCTGAGGCAGGGATGTGGGCTGGGCAAATATTGACGAATCATGCAATAATTTCACTCCTGTAAATAACAGGAATTCTTAAGCATTTTGGCTGCTTCGGAGTCTGTTCAGAATTAGTTTGAATTTTCCAAAGGAAGGTCAGGAACACCTGCAGATTCTGCCGTGCAGGTGGTTATTGCATCTCATTCAGATGGAAGATTTTGGATTTGGGAGAGATGAGTTCAGCTTTCCCTAGCAGTGGGACAGGTGATTCTGTTTGCAACAGTTGGGTTTGTTTAGTGCAGAACACTTCAAATATTCATCAAAAGGAGAAGCTGCTTGGAAGGCTTAACCACAGGAGACTTGCAAGATGTATTCAAAGCCAAGAGAAAGGATCACATTAATTGCAAGTTGTTGAATTTTAATGCTCTCAGCAATATGTCAAAAAACAAGATAAAAAGAAGTCAAAGGTGGTTACGTAGAATATATTCAATATAGTTTAATTAGTTCCGGGAGTTTATATGAGCAACAAAATATTCTTGTGATGCTGTTATAAATTTCTATTTTTGTCTTGATTCAGTGCAATGTTACTGTCTTGCAAGAGAAGCCACACATGTGAAATGCCATTCTATACTTTTCACAAGTTCATCTTTTACCATTCAGTAAAATACATATAAGCAACGTGGGTAGTGATGCACGGCTTGTAGGAAACTTGTAAAACTCATCTGCACAATGAAAGCAGTGCAGGAATTCACCTGCAGCTCCTGCACTGCTTGGTGAGTCTTCAAGGACTGTGTGGAAATAGTTCTTCAGAACACAGGGAGTGGTTCCAGTCTCAGGGGCAAAAGTGGGTTCCTTTCTGTTTATTTGTGATATGGTTGTGCACTGTCACTGTTGAACACAGGACCAGTACCTGCAAGGTACTTTTATGTCAAGTTTCAAACATGTTGAACACGTGGACAGGCCATTTTACCTTATTGCTTTAGTTTGGGAAGTCATTGTGTTAGAAAATTCTCTGTGGCATAATTGAGTGTCAGTAAAATCTAAAATCTGAGTTGTGGTCCAAGACTTCCTTCTGCTTTCTCTGATTCCATGACTGGGCTAGATTTTTCTAAATCAAAAGGATCATGGTTTCTCTTCTGAAGGAAAACTCATGGTGATTTTTATACTTCTGTCTGTTTTTGAGGTTGTTATCTATATAGTCAATTTTTTAAACCAAAATTCATCTTACTGTCTGTGAAAACTCATACCAGAAAAGACAAATGTATATTTTCTTTTTTTTTTTTTTCTAACTCCCAGGTTAACTTACTGAATTCTATTCATGACAACTTCCACCAGTAAGTAATGGTTCTTTATGTCTTAATAGTCGCAAAGAGTGGTACAGTTGGTTGGACAAATGCGAGTGGGCATCAGTTATAGAGACTAAAATTTTCTTAGAAATTTTTATAGTCATAAACTGATTTATAGAATAGTTTATTAATTCTGTTTAAGCCAATTTGTGTAATCACAGACTTGGAATTATGTAACTTTTATAGCCAACATATGTTTTTAATATCTGACTCTTTAGATGTGGAAATTCAGTCATAATTTTCCTGGAACTAATCTAAATCTCTTCCTTCTTTTTGTGAAGTTGTGGTTGTTACATTATGTACAAAACATTAGACTGGGACATATTTCAGATATGTTAATTATAAACTAACTCTGTATTTAAAGGTTTTGATATAGTGCAGAGTCTTTAGGAAACATCATGGTTCCCGTGGAAGTTCATGGTCAAATTATCAGTCTGTGATACAGCCAGTGTTTATTTTTCTCTAATGATTTCTAGGTCTGAAAGGATTTCTAGGCTTTCCCTATTACAGTATGAAATTACTTTGTACAGTATTTGCTGTTCTCCTAGACCTCTTCTCACTGTCTTAATATTCAACAGAGGCTCTTCTTAAACATTTATGCTTTTATTTAGTTACAAGCAGCTTGTTTCTGTACAGCACACGAGAGCAAGGAACAGCCTTGAGCTGACGGGGAGAACACTTGCGATGAGCTCTGCAGTCTCTGTTCCCATCTCCTTGGCAGCTGATACCAGCTGAAGAGCTGCACTGTCTCTAGTATCAGTGATTGAAAAGATGAATGTTTACATCGAACACTGAGCAGTGAGAACTCTCGGACATGGGTAGATGTGCAGGACAGCTGCACTTGAGACAGTGTCCCACATCCCTGTCAGTTGTTACATCTTTTTCTTTCCAGAGCAATGGCATCGTCCGGATCTCGTGAGCAGTTTTTGCGGCAGATGGAGCAGATTGTAGAAGGCATCAAACAGAACCGAATGAAGGTCTGATACTCCTCTCACTTTGTTTGCTAGACCTGGGAATGATTTCAGCAAAGCCTCTTGGATAATAATTGTGCATGGAGAGATCCATTACATGAGGTGCAAATTAAGCAAGCAACTAACAAGTCTTATTTCTTTTCACATTCATAAGAAACTTCTCACCACTAAATGTCAGTGAATAGAGTGTGGCAGCGGTGTTATAACACCTCTGTCCTGACAGGAAGCTTACACCTCTTAACTTCATCAGTGGCAGTGCAGTGATTGAAATGCTGGAGACAGCTGTATGTCACTGAAGTCAGAGACAACTCCTGTGTTTGGATTGTGTGGCTGCAGCCAGACCTGCATCTCAGGCAGTTTCCCAGACGGCCAGAGCTGACTGAAGCTGCTGGTCAGCAGCAGCTCAGTGTCCCTACCATCAGGTGCCCTTGTCCCAGTTGCAGCCCTCCCCTGACACCTTGTTGAATCCACACAGGTGGGTTTTTTAACCTGGTTTAGAAATGATTCAGCTTTGCTGCTGAGTGTGTTGTGTCCACATAGCAAGTGGAAGGGTTTTGTGGGTGAGGAGAGCCCCAGAACTCGTTCAGAGAAGGCAAAATTGTTCCAGTGGCATTTGGGGGCTACCTTGTAAACACAAAGCCTCAGTGGATTTGTGTTGAGTGGTGTCGGGGCAAAGCAAGCAGGAGACCCAGCAGCAGCTCCAGGCAAAGCTGTCCACAAGCAGCTTTGCATACAATGGAGAGGCACTGGTAGTCACTAACTTGTAGCTGTTCTGTTGTTTCACTATTTCCTTCTCATATGTGAACATTCGTATTTCCTAAATCCCATTACAGGGCTATGAGAGTCTTTTCTCTGTAGAGCCAGAAAATTCTGAGTAGTGGACTACAGCTGTTCTTTGAGTTTAGACGAATGCATGATAGGCTATGAATCAATATATACTGGAGTGTGTACTGAGAGTGCATCTGTCCAGGTATTGGGCTGTTCTGTCTTGATAGGTAAATATAAAATTCTAGCGCAAAATATGATAAGTATATTTATAGAGAAACCAAATCAGGAAGCAGCTCAAGTTGCAATAAAGCTCTTTGCACTAATAAACTTTACTATGAAAATATGACATTTACTATAGACACCTGTGTTCAAAGAGGTGGCTAGTTCATTGCCTTTTTTTTTTTTTTTGCAATGAATTATTTCTATTTGCTTGATTTTTTTTCAGCAAGTCTAACATTGCATGGGAAGGCAAAGGTGTCTCCTGCCCTCCCTGTTTGATACAACAACTAACCAACCAAAAGGAGTATTGCACCAAAACCCTTTCTTTGGGCTTTGGGGCGTTTTTGGATTTTTTAAAATTAATTTCACTGTATTGACATTTGTGGTAGGATTGTTTAGTAAGCAAGATTTCTGGCTTGCAGAAATGTGAGACTCAGTTTAATTCTGAGTGCCACCTATAGTGCCACTGGTACTGAGACTTCAGCCTTAGCTTTTTAGGTCCTAAATGTTCATTACATTTGAAGCACGAGCCAAGGGTGTCATTTATGAAGCATCTGTCTCCCGTTGTGTGCTATAGATAGTTGTTCCTTATGCAGTATATCCCTGTGTGTGTGTTCCGTGTGTGTGTGACCTCTTGTCCTTCCTGCATACCAACAGATGGAAAAGAAGAAGCAAGAAAACAAAATGCGAAGAGACCAGCTGAACGATGAATACTTAGAGCTGCTAGAGAAACAGAGGCTTTACTTCAAAACAGTGAAAGAATTTAAAGAGGTAAGAACACTTTTGCTAATGTAAACTGTCAAGTGTTCAGTGACACATTTTGACTTGACTTGTGCATTAATATATGCACAAGATTTCTTGATACCATTGTCTTGATATCTTGGTATCATATCATTATCACACCATGTTTGTGATGTATCTTGGTGGTTATTTCCACGTGAATCTTGGACTCTGAATTTGATTGTGGAAATCCTCCTTTCACTGCTAGACTGGCAGCCCTCCATATTACAGGGAGGGTAAGTTGTTACCAAGCAAGTTGTGCGTTTAGGTGTCCGGTGGAATCTCTTGAAGACCTATGAGCAGTTAGGTATTGGAGCAAAGAAGGTTGTGGAAATGTGTGCAAATAAGGGTGGAAATGCAGAGTCTTGGTAGTTAATCTTCAGGAACCAGCCTTGTCTAACGACTGTGAAAGCACTGTTTAACACTTCATTGATTTAGCCTTTCCCGAACTTTTAATCATCATGTGCTTCTGTTAATTCTTGTCTCCGAGAGAATGAATGAAAAGGAGTGCTGCAGGCAAAACTGTCATTTAGCTTCAGATGTTCGAGGAGAAACATCTTCCTGTAATTATTCCTGCTTTGTTCTGAGACAGTTCTTTCCTGTTTCAGACAATGTACTCTGGGAGAATGACAGCGGCTGTTCAGCTGCTTGGCTGACATACAGAATTTTACATCCTACTTGCAGGATTTAGGTGGATTAGAGTTGTTCCCTGAAAACTGACTTTTTTGCAATCTGTCCTGTGAAGTTCCAGATCCACCTACAAGTAATGTCCATTTCAGATTTATTCTATTTATAAGTAAAGAGCTGGATTTGCTTTGGCTACATGTAACAACTTTAGACGAATGGTCAAGCAGCGTTCCTTTTGGCTTGCATGTTATAAAGTTTAATGAATGTTACCATTGGAATAACACTATAGATGAGTCGGAATTATATTCAGCTCCTCACTCCAGACTACCTTGGAGATATTTCAGGTTTGGTTCTGTTGATGTGGAGACACAACCAGCAGAGTTAAGAGCAATGCCTCCTCCTGTGTTTGCTTTCTGTTAACAGGAATGCCGCAAGAATGAAATGCTGCTGTCCAAGCTGAAAGCCAGTTCTTCCTGAAGAACTCCAGCTGGTAAAATTTATAGAAGCTTGTTCAGTCCATTGAATCTCTTTTGTGAGTTATAACTGCAATGTAGATGTATATATATAGAGATATATAAAAAAATATATACACACAGCTGTAAAAGTCTGTTTTTTCCAGTATGTGTTCAGTTTACATTCCCTCATCACATGGCTGTATTATTCATTATTGCCTCCACTACACAGTAAAGAGTTAACACAGTACGGCAAAATAGAAATATTGTCTAATTTTATTTATTTGGGTTTGGGTTTTTTTTTTCCACTGTAAGAACAGTGGGAATGTTTTTTATTTGGGTTTTAACACTGAATTAGGTGAAGATTCTGGAATAAGTCAATATGTACTGTGTAGTATGTCCAATACCACAGGATGAGCACTGCAGAATGCAGTAGTTTGTTAATTTTGACCCAAAAAAACCCCCACAGAATTAGATTCTTGAAACTTGCTTCACCAGCTAATAACTTCAAATTATTTTAATTTACACTCTAGCCATAAATAGGATTCCAAAGGATAAAAATTAATTTCTAATGGTTAAGAAAATGAAAACTTACCTTGGATAATTCCTGGTGTAAAATTATAGATCTATATTTTTATAAAGTCTAGCCTGTTGTATAAATTTCTTTGAAATTTCATTTTTATATATAGAGAGTGTGCTTGTTAAATTAATAGCTCCAGGAAAAAACACCTTAATCACTTAGGACCATCATGTTATCCCTGGCTGGGATGAAAATCAAAGTCTGTCACCTGTTATATAGGAAGATAAAGATTGAGAGACTCTGCTCAAATGAACTGATGCTCACCTTTGAAGACAACAACCTACTTACCCTGCTGAAGACTTGCTCTTGAAAGTTTAGAAACTTTGTGGGACACTTTCTGAAACATTTTTATATCTGTATATACAGTATTTTATAACTCAAACAGTTGCTTTTTGTACTTAACACCAGAATTTTGGACTGACTTCTTAATGTACATCACATCTTCAGGAGAAGATCCATGTTCCTTTTTCCCAATGACACTGATGACAGTGCTGTTTGAATACTTTCTATGGCAGCAAATATTAAATAAAGAATGTTTGGAATCCAGTGACAACTCTGCTGTTGTGTTTTTAAGGTGGAACTTGCCTTAGAAGCTTTACCAGGCTCTTGAATTACAAGTGCATTAAAAGATGAATCATGTCAATTGTCAAATGAGACAGTTTTTGTGATGCCCTGTTCCTGTTCCTTCAGCACAAACAGAAAGAGGCAGCTGGTACCTTGCTCCCCTGTACTGGTTCATGAGTGAATAGACCCAGGCTGCTCATCCTGTGTCTGTTCAAAAAGTCAATCTGCCCAGGGCTAGTGAAATAACGAGGGCAAAATCAGATTCCAGGTCTCTTTAAGGAAGGAAAAAATTACATTCAGCATTCCTTCAACGAGGGAAGCCTGTATTGAGTGGCACTTGCAGACTTTCTGTAGTCATCTTTGATATTAGGAGACATTATTTTTGTCTACAAACTTTGCCCTCTATGAAAAATGCAAGGCTCTTTCCAGTTTGTAAATTAAATGATCCAACTCTGGCGCCAAGGAGACCTGTTTGGGAATTCAAGCTGTGCTGTGTTTGTGTATCATGCAGTTCTCAAACAAATAACTTGATTGGACATTTCAATCTGGGATTTACCATTTTCATCACAATTGCTTTAGCATTGAGCAAAAGTTCCTAGGTAGGGTAAGTAATGACCTTACATGTAGACTAGATGATGTGATTATTTGTTCAGTATAATGTTAAACTTTATGCTTGCCTGCTACAAACACAGTAACCTTCAAAAAGGAATATAAAAATGCTAGATCTGTTGCTCTGACCTAGGAGCTTGTGATTTTGACCAGCATATAAATCTGAGGTTTGTGAAGATGCAGTTGTTGTTCACAGAGAATAAATCAGAGTCCAGATAATAACTGTCTACAGTAGAGGGAACCCAGGGTAGATGGACACTATCTTTGCCTTCAGACCCATGTGAAAATGAGAAGAAAGACTGGTGAGGATGTGAAAAAGTTGTATCAGCTGTTCCTTGCTGTCTGGCACAGGCTCTATGTGTTGGGTGCCATTTCTCCTGATACCTGGGGAGGAACCAACAGCAAGGAGAATCTGTCTTAATCCTCCATCTCAGCTGGGTGCAAGAGAGGAGCTAAGACTTTTTCAGAATTCTACTGCAGTACTGCTGGATTTCTTTGTTTAAAGAGAAAAGTCTTGCCCTGAATTAATTTGGTGTTACCAGGCTTATAAAGTAACAATTACAGGACTTGCAGCAAAATTTCATTTATTTGCTAGAGTCTGTTCAGAGCTTTAATTTGCATTTCAATAAATTTAATGATCTTGATATGCTGATGAATAAATGCTGTAAAGTCATCAGCCTTTTGTTTCAGAAACTGAGAAAGTCTCAGAACTTCAGGCATACACTTACCTTTCAGATTGTGACAGTTTTCTCTAAATGCAGTTCCACAAGTGCACTTGCAAACATCTTTTAAGAGTGAAGTCAGTGATAGACACTTAATCCAAGCATGACAAGGTCCAGACAATCTTTGTTACAGTATATCACAACGAAGGGAGTACTGCACCAAGTCACAACTGATGTGAATAAATTAAAATCTTTGAAGGCAAGTTAAAATATGACCAGTATTTTCTGTAAGGGTTCTTCCCCTATACCTCCTTATTTAATGAAAATATGTAATTATTGAAGCATGACCTTAGTGTGCAGGTTCCTGAACCAACCACTGCTTGATGGGAAAGAATGTCCGACACCGAAAGCATTCTGCCGTGTGACAAAAAGTGGCACCTTGCACTCTTTATTCTCCACACGGGACGTGGCAGATTTGCTGAAGTTCCTTTGAACTTCTCACACGAAACAGAGAGCTGGAGAGTTGTGCTTGGCTGCTGCACCCGCCTCCTTAGAGCAGCTCTGCTAAATTGGACGTGTAAGTGGGACACACGACAGGCCATACACAAATCTTGCTCATTTGGGCTGTGGGTGACAAGCTCTAAGGAGAGTCTGTTACCTAAAAAATGTATGAGCCCGAGCCTGTTTGTTCATGCAGTGTCTGCACAGCCACGGCGGCAGCGGGTGAGAACTCGGCTCGTGAGCAGGGGCTGGAGTAAGGCTGAAAGATCAGCAGCTCCTGGGTGCAGTAATGGATTACAGAGCAGCTCTCGCGGTGGAGGCTGTGGCAGGGATGTGGTCTGCTGGAGACAGGAGCACAGAGCGTTATTAGCATTTCCTGTTCACACTCATCTTCCCAAGCCCTTTCATTTCTGCACAGTCTGGACTCCAACAGCACTGCAGGCAGGCCTTAATTTCAATAGAGCTGCTGCAGCATTCCCGGAGCCCTGCTGCAGGATGCAGCAATGCCCTTCTGCTGAGCAATAGCCTCCAGTCAGTGTTTCTAGGAGCAGATTCTGTGTCAGAAAATAAAGTTTAAAACTAGCAGTCCATTGTGTACAAGCAGAGATGATTGGTGTACTTTAAATTGGCAGCTTCTATTGGGGAAATAAATGACCATACATCTAAGCTCTGCCAAATGATGTTCCTTTAGAATACCTTTTTTTTATTTTTTATATTTTTCCAATTTGGAGAGTCAAGATACTGTGTCATTCATCTTAATTCATTTATCTTAGTTCATATGGGAGTTGTATTTTCCTTATTTTCTTTGGTCCATCATGAAGCCAGGGGTAACTACATAGCAATAATGTAAGATCCAACCCCTAATGTTTAAATGCCAGAAAAGGGAATCTGGTATGCTTGAATTTACTCTTTCCTCTTTTTTCAGTTAAAATGAAGTATCAAGCTTTAATAATGAGATTATTAATCACAGAAATAAAGTACCAAGGGAGATGGAAAGTTACCCACAGTTTCAAATTTTTTTAATCAGGGTTGATGACTTTCCAACAGTGTTGGAAACGCCGCTCCGGCTGCACCAGGTTACTGGGTTTGGCACACAAATTGGAGGGTAAAGCTCTGTGCCTGCTGTGCAGGATGCCAGGGGATGGGAATGCTTTTCCTGTCTTTGAGAGGGAAGCAGCAACCTGCAGGTTAGGCAATAACCCCAGAACACACACACATTCTTTACCCCACAGTAAGCTCCAATTCCATGTGATTAAAAACCAGGATTTAAAATCCTGACTATGCGCTGCCGCTCTTCTAAATGCAGTCTGCATTTAGAGCCAGTGTGGGAAGTTGATTTTGTTAAGAGCTTTCTAAAGCCACTGTAATGAAAGGAAAGCTCTGCTTGCTTCTCGTTGCCTCTGGGTGTGTATGGAGCCAGGCTGTGCAAGCCTGTCACTTGCTGCTGTCACAGATGCCTGGGTGGGCAGAGCACTGGCTGCTTATCTTCAGAACTTCTCACAGCAAAATTCCAGGCTCAGCCTCGCCTCCTAAGGAAGCTAAATCCATCTGTGAGGAGGAGGAGGGGAGCTGCGTCAGTGCCCTGCTGCAGCTCTCCTGCTTGCTGAAGGCGCCCTGCTGCAGCCCGGTGTCTGCAGCAACCCCCTGCAAATGTGCAGCTGCACGGAACTGCTCAGTGGCCTTAAGCTCTGTGGCGTTCTCCCAAGTTCCAGAGGCCAAGCCATGGTAACACGTACCCTCAGTGCCTGTGTCAATTCCTGTGGCGGAACCGGAGCCGGGTGTTGCTCCAGTCGGCTGGAATGTACAGCTGGACTATCACTGCTGCTCCTGCAGCCAGACTGTGATGGGCCTTAACTTCAGTGCACCCGCGTTGGCACTTTAAGTATGTGTGATAGCAATGGCTTGGTTTACCAGGCGGAGGGGGCACAGGCACTCAAATTTGGCCAAAACATCGCTTTTAGGAAGTTCAGGAGTGCTGCATGCAGAAGATTTGTATGCTTTTCAACACCACCTCAAGCTGACCATTTCTTCCTTTCATGTCATCTTGTTTGGATTTGAAATTTTTTAGAGCAGTGACTCTCTAACTTGAAAAATTTGTCAATGGTTCTAAAGAGGCCTGCAGCTTTTCGTAACATTCAGTCTCTTACATATGTGTCTTCCTTCTGGTTTAATTAAGCCTGCAAACACTAGTCTGAATGCTAACTATTCCATATGCAGGCAACTTGAGAGTCACATGGGAAAGTTATTTAAATTGGCATTAAAGTCTGAGTCACTATCTAACAACTGTTTGAAATTCTAGGTTATTAAAACTTCTGAACTCCCACTGACATTGAGAGAAGCATCCCCTGCAGGAATGCAAGACACAGAGGTGGCTGTGGCTGCAGGCACAGCAGGTCACACTGGACTGTCCCAGCACTGCAGGTGTGAGGTACAGCAGTGCCTGGCCTCACCTACCCTGTGCTCCCAAGATGCAGACGAGCTCCCTTAAGCTCCGTGGGACTCCGTGTCAATAAAAACCTACCACTCTAGAAATATTCAGAGATGCTGTCAGCTCTGCCCCTCGGGGCAGGGGAGGAAGGAAAACCCACTGGAGGAACAAATATGGAGTGAGATGGACTTGGCAGCGTGCAGGGAAATACACTATTTATTAATGTTTTTATTGTTGGGTCAGAGGTGTTTGTCAGCTCTTGGAAAAATGATTTAAAGCTTGAGTTTGCGTCCCTTTGGGGTTTTGGGAGTCACTTAGACCTGATGGCGTTAACACTTTACTTCCAGCAGGAGGAAGCTGACGCAAGCTGTGGCACTCAGGTAGGGTGATGAGCACACTTCTGGTGCAAGGGCCCTGACAGGGTGCAGGAACTCACCCACCACTGCCAAGCAGCCACACGTTGCTGCCAGCACACCTGGTGACTGGACATCATGTCTGGCACTGGAAACACAGATGCATGCTCAGTTTCATGGCAGTGTGAAATAATTGTGCCCGTTCACTTGGAGATATTGGGTGTCTACCTTGAGCTCACCTGGGTTTCATAAACCAGGGAAAGAGTTCAACACAGGTGAAAAATCCTCCCTAGAACCTCCTTCTGAGCAAGCAGTGAGAACCCGTTCTCAGGAGCTCTGAGTAACTTCACACTTGCCTCTAAAGTTTCACTTAGCCCAGGGGACACAGCTGACCCCTGTTTCACTAAGCCTGCCCATCAAGCACTTGCTTGCCAGAGCACACAGCCCCTCAATCATAGCAGGCAGGTTTCTGGGCTGCTTAGTCACCCGCTTTAATTTCACATCACTCAATGACTGATTGAATTCAGCACGTTTATTCCCTTCCAAATAATCTCAAACACGAAGCCAGGCTCCTGCCCGTATCACAAACATGTCAGTATTGCTCAATTAGCAGCTCCCCCTGGTGCCTTTGCTAATGATGAGAGAGCTCCAGCACAGCCCCTGTGGCTGGCTGGGTGGGGTCAGTCGTGATGGGTGTGGCAGCCATGGCACTGGACACACACAGCTTTGCTTGCAGACCTCCACACGTGTTGATTCCAAGAGCAGACGGCAGGTATTCCCTGCTTCCATCTCCTTTGCCAAACCCTGGAGTAACACATATGTATTTCTAAGGGGGAACTGTAAATTTTCAGTAGGTTTATATCCAAACATCTTCCATCTTCTTTTTAATTGCTCTTAAATCCCCTCAAGTAGCTCTTTTGCATGAAAACTGTATATATCATAGGCATATTTCCCTCAAGAAATCTCTGTATTATGCAATAGAGGAATCATTTTCTCCTCTGTGTCCCCTTTTATCTCTGCTTTACAAAAAGGTTCTTGAAGGCATTGTTGTAATTTTTGTTAAATGCTGTATAAATGAGAGGATTAAAGAAAGAATTTGAGTAGCCAAGCCAAAGAAAGATGCTTTTCCAGATGGGTGGGATGTTACAGGAACAGAGGGGACTTATTAATTCTGTGATGAAGAAAGGGATCCAGCACAGTACAAAAACTCCAATTAAGATGCCAACCATCAGAGCTGCCTTTTTCTCTTTCTGTTCTCTCCATGTTTCTCCATCTGTCTGGAAAGTGATAGCTGCATGACGAGCTGTAAACACCATCTGTGGTTCATGCGAAGCCTCCTTCACCTCAAAACAAAAGCAAACACACTTTCTTACCAAGACTGTTCGAGTGAAGTATTACTTTTAAATGACACCACAACATCTGTGCACCTTCCACAAAAGGCCTTAACTTCATGTAAAAAAGAAAGAAAATGCCTCAGAGTGCCAAAGTTACCGGGCTTCTCATTACACTGGAAAAGCTGCCAAGTGTAACAGACAAACAGAGCTAAATAAAGAGTAACTGATGCCACGTGTGTTGTGGGATTCTTTTTCAGTTTATTTTATTGGACACCTTCATACCTAGTGGGAAACCAGGTTGTTAAGGCAGGCTAACAAAGGCATGTGCCTTCTGCCTATCCCTGCACTAGACTCACACTGCTACATGACCTTTAGACCTGCTCCAGGTGAACTGCTTTAGCAGCGCCTTGGACTTGATGATCTCCATCAAGTGATTCTGTATCAAACCATTCTGTGATTCTGTATTTTCCCAAAAAGTACTCCACTGCCAGAAAAACACCATTTCAACTGGCTTTCCGTTCAAACTCTGGCTTCAGCAGAAGTTATACAAGAGAGGAGTAAATTTCAGCTACAACAGGCTGCCGACAGTGCTTCTTGTCTCCTTCTCTCTCACTAAGGGCAAGGCATCCAGCTGTGCAGTGAGCACAGCACACTGCTCTGGGTGAGGTTACACCTGGCAAACAGGTTCTGGGCACAAGTTATTCATGTGCTTCGAGTCTAACCAGAAGAAGATACTTCACTGTGATTTTAATCTGAAGATTAAAGTATCTGCGATATTAAAGTTCTTCTAGACACCACAGTTTTAAGAACAGTACAATAAAAGAGACAATTTTAGTCTCTAAAATTGGCCTGAGTGATAATTCACAGGCTCTGCAAGACTTTGACACCACTCGAATGATGGCTTGTTGTTAAATTAGCTACATATTCCACATGCATGTGCCACCTTTGTGCAAGCTTTATAATAGATGGAGAGCCTCCACTTAATATGAGCACAGCAGCTCAGAGAGGGGAGCACTGGCAATGGCTGAACAATCACTCTTCAGGATGGATATCCCTGTCTGCACCCTCAGACGTGAGACAGGGCTGCAGAATGTAAGAGCAGCTGATTATGGGTGCAGGCAAATAATGGAGGAAAATGAAAATCACATCTGTTCTGACAATTAAAATGGGACACCCCTCATGTAGCAAGGATCACACCATTTGTCTGCAGAAGGACTTGCTCTGCACATCCTTAATCACACTCTGCAGAAAGGGATGAATGTATGACACGAGGACAAATTTGCGACAAGCAACCCTGAAAGATTATGTCTTAGCCCTGAGGAACAGTTACGTAAGTGCCTCCGGGGAAGAGCCATACAAAGGACTTCCTCATAAGCACTGGGCACTGTTTGGTACTGCATTTAACCTTCAACTCTTGCTCAAAAGATAGAGCTTGCAGTGGGCCATCATCAAATCAGAGCCTTCTCAGTACTTGTGACTTATCTGCAGAATTTACTAGCAGTGTTTTTACCTCTTACCTTTTACCACTTAATCATATATTGTAAGAAAAATCATTTAACTTCTTTTGCTAGAAGATACCACAGTCCTCAGGTGTTTTCCCTAATTATGCCTGTTTTCCCTAATAATGCCTGTATTTACAGCCTGGTCAAGCTCCTACTGACATCAGAATTTGAGTTTTTACAAACTTCACTGGTTGTTAGATCAGGCCTCTGAATACTAAACAGCAAGTGAAAATAGATCATGGTACATTTTGTAAATTATAGGACAGCAGTTGTCTTCCTGGCTATGTAATTTCGACTTTCTCTGTTGTCACAACTGTTTTTTCATTTATTTTTTGACTAGCTCTGACTGGGACTTCTAAGCCATGTTGTAAGGACAGTAATAATAACAGTGAAAATAGCAGTCTGGTCCTTTAAGAAAAATAATGGGATCTCTCATGGAACTTTCCATTAAGTAAATGTGTAAGTATCTGTGGCAGACTGGAGATATTTCCCTTCAATTCTCCATAAAAAATCCTTAGAAAAGGATGCAAAAATGTTCTTGAAAAGGTAACTCTTATCCCTGCTCAGCAAGGTCTTTCAGTCTGTGCCTTCCACAGGCAGGGATTTAAACCCTGGGAGCTGTGTGGAAACTCAGCTTTCCATGCCCTCAGCATCCAGTGTTCAGCCCTCAGCTGCAGGATTCCCTCCTTTTTGCAGGCGTGGGGAAATCCACCATCATTTGGCATTGTCTGAACAAGAGCACAGGCCAAAAACGTGACACAGCTGCTTTCCAGCCTTGCCAGTTAAGAGGTGCTTGAACTAAACACAGCTCTAACCGTACCAAATCTGCAGGTCCCAGTGCCCATCCTGGAGGCTTTGCATGACTCCAGTTTCTGATGTCAGTCACAATTCCTGACCTTTATCCCTGTATCACATGGAACAAAGGACAAGTACAGAACCTTTGCCCCCATTTTGGGCTTACTGATGAGCACTAGTGAGCAGGCTGTGACAGCAGGAAAGGTGGTCAGAGACTGTAAATGAAAGCAATCCATGGAGATGCCTTAGGTTACACTGGAGACATCTCTGCAGAGCTGCACACTGTTCTCACTCGGGGCCTCCCAGCACACTGTGCCTCGGCCACAGATTTCCCTCCATCTGCCCAGGCACTGCTCCAGGAGCTACAAGCCAGCAGCACTAGGGAAATAGCTGGTATGAAAGGACCGCTACTCTGAGGCCAGAATCAGGGTCCGAATTCATGACATCAGCTGCTTCCAGGACAACAGCCTCCGACAAGTGCAGAGATGACTGCTTTTCAGTAAGAATAACACAGGTAAGTGAAGGAAATGAGTTCTCAGGTACTAGTCCTTCTACAGACACAAAGGAGTTTGGTTTTAGTTGCAGAATTGATTCTTCTGTACATTGATCAGCAGGTACAGTCCAATGCCCCTTCTCTTGTTTGCTTGTTCCCAGTAAATTACTACCACTAAATAGCTACATGTTCCTAGAGCTGCATGTTTCCAACTCCTGTGTTCCTAGCAGTTTCACAGAAAACATGCCACCAAGAAGCTTCTGACAAAATCCCCTGATTTAAAATGTTCCTTGTAGCTTTAATGACTGCTATTACTGATCCTTTGTGGCAGGTACTCTGTGTGTTTGTCCTGCGCCTCCAGGGTCTGCAATAACAAAACAACAGTAGAGATGATAAGTATCAATGAAATCTGGCTTACTAACACAAATTCAGAGCTTTGCCCAGTACAGTGTGATTCAGCAAAGGTCATTACTGCCTCGGTGCAGCTTTGGCACACTTGCTCTTTGAACAAGAACACAAGAAACTAAATGCCCAACGAAGGATCAAAACACAGGAATGTCTACACTTTCTTGGATGCTCCACCAATATGACAAACAGTTCATCTGACAGGGGGAAGAACACCCACATTATCTCACAGGATTTTCTTCTGCTGTAAGCAGGAATAACTCTGTATTTCTCCCAGGAAATCACTAGTCACTCCACTTTGCTTCCCGCCTCTCCTTTCTCCTGACATTTGCAGCCACTCTCCTGGACAGCTGAACTTTGTTTCCTGACCTATCTCTTCTACTTGTACAGTCAGAGGCAGAAATAAGAAATAAAAGGCCTGTGACCCCTTCAGAGAAGGAGAATCTGTTTTCTCTCCCACATTGTCCAGATTGGTTAAGAGAGTTGGGGAGGCCAAATGGGCCAAGGTGCAGAACAACACAGCACCTCTGGAGCTCTGGGCTCTGATATTATTTAGAGTCGGAAGGACTCTCAAAACTCTCAGGTTTGGATCATGCCTGATTTTTTCTACAGTACACAAGTACTTTGAGAAGGGACAAAGAAAGGAAAAAAAACAAACAAGACAACTAAAAAAAACCCTCATTCATCAACAGAACTTTATAGCTCCTCACAAGAAAATTTAAACCAGACTCTGCAATTGCTGCATTTAAATAATCCAGACATTCAGATTCTGTCATCCTTGCTCTTGCTAGGCAAAGCCTATGCTACAAGGGATTGCACTGATTTAAAAGGGCACTATCCAGCAGTATCTAGATTCAAGCAGCCTCACTTATTTAAACTGGACTGTTTAGAGAGAGAATTATTACCCACTGTCAACAAGGTGTGACAGAGCATAGCTCTCTGTCAGTGATGGTACGTCACTAGCTTTTTAGTGAGGGTCACCCACGTCAGTATTGCCTGCAGAATTCACTTTTTAGGGAGTTTCATAATTAGCAAACAATTATAAAAGCACCAGCTTAATTTAGGATCCCAATTCAGCAATTATTTTATTTCAAAGGAAAGCAGAAAACAAGCTCTTACTACAACTTGAAGTGCCTCAGATGTTTCATGTCCGTCTCCCTCACCTGAATTTTTTCAAGGGTTTTAAAAAGTGTTTTTAAAAAACAGGAGTAGAATTTTAACCAAAGAATAACTCAAAATAGTTATTTTGTAACTATTCTATTCTGCAGCTCTGTAAGAGTGCAGGAACATAAGGTAAGCATGCCAACTCTCAGTCTGGAAAAAATGCCCTTTGTGAAAAAAACACCAAACCATATACATATATATATATATATACACACACACACACACACATATAGATATAGATATAGATATATGTAGTGGTAACCTGCAAAGCACTTCGATGCCTGGCTCTGTTGCCTGAAGAACACAGTGCAAAAACATCAAGGTAGCATCATCACTGTTCCACTTGGTGCATCAGTTTTCCAAGGCATCCCTAGTTGCATATGAGTGCTATGAACTGAGACCTTTTCCTCCTTAGACTTGCCAGAACTGACCACTGGCTATAGCTCCAGTCACAAACCGCAGCCCTGCTGTGCAGTTCCAATCCAGCACTACCTGACAGCTCATTCCTCAGTGCAACACCAATGTCTCTCCCAGCAAGGATCGCCGCTGTTATTGCTCACCTCCAGACTGGGGAGCACTGCCAGCCTTTGGCAGCATCTGCCAAAAAAAATCCTCTAATGTTCCTCAGATCAACTGGCGCAGGGCACCTGGAGTGACAATTGACATAGATGCAGACAGGAGTTCACATCCAGAGCCATGGTGACAGAATGAAAATGTTGCCAGGGTGAGCATGACAGGTGAGCATTCTCTGACAAGGAAGGGAAGGAAGAAAGCAGAGGGAGGAGAGACATTAAAGGAGAAGGAGAAAATTAGAGAAATGTGTTGATGGGCAAACCAAGAGAAGCAGAACAGAATTTGCCTCACCAGAGAGGACAGGGCTGATGCTGACAGCCTGATCACCCCTGCATGTGGGGAAGTAAAGCTTGGCAATGTTACCTTTGTGTTTGCATGTTAAATAAAAATTAAAAAAAAAGAAAGAGCTTTTGGCAAAGAACACTAGTGATGTGTTTGAAGATTCCCCTGGGGAACTGCTGGTCTTCCTGTGGATATGACGAATCCTGCTACCACAAACTTAAATAAGATCAGGATAAAACTTGGTGAGTAAATTTCTGTATCTTAACCTAGAAAGAAAACACAAGAAATGCATCCTGAATGTCAGCTCACTTGATCCACAAGTTCATTTAATGTACATGTGTGTAGCTGGCATCAGCTCTTCCTTTAGGTGAGGAGTAAAGTTTGCATCTGAATCACAGAAGTCTTTTAATTTAAGTCAGCACATGGAACTGCTGGGACAATGGGAAAAGTTGCCACTAGATACCAGTTGCAGATTCAAGAATCCCTGTTACACAAGTTAATGTGTCAATCACAGCCAATGTGAGCAAGAGGAAGAACTACTGGCTTGAGCATTTGCTGGTATTGCAGTAACAGCTCTACTGGCAACCCCTCCAAAACGAGTGTTCAGCTCACACTGACAGAGCCCTTTTGTCAGTACAGCCTAAACCAGCTCCCAGACACTGCATCAGCAAAAAGCACTTCACCTGCCAGCCCTGCTGGGCCCACGCAGGGGCTTTTGCAGAAAGAACTATGACAATTAGCAGCCAGACCTTTTCTTGCTAAAAATGACATCATACGATGTGTCTCTCTATTGGCTTGAGCAGCAATGCCTCAGCTCATTTAGCTTCCCAGAATTTCAGATTCCAAAAACTAGTCCTATGTGTTTATGTAAAAGATAGACCACGCAAAACCACTACAAATAAGCAGCTGGCTTTTGTGCTTGAAAGGATTATATATGAACTCCAAGCAATACATTAATCATACTTAAAACAATTTGAAAGAAATTTGGAGCAAACTAGGGGGCAAAGATCATAGGAAAAAAACGGCTCTAGAGGAACATTCACAACTATTCTAACAAATTTTTTGCTTTTGCATAGAAGACATCTTCATAAATCAATATATATTAAAAATATCGTCAAGACATTATGATCTAAATCTGCGAGTCTAATCACATATAATTACCAGTGCTGTTATCTCTTGCAAGAATCTGGGGCCATGACCTACAGACCCTTACTTGTGACCACAGTAATGTGTTTCCTACCATGACTCTAAATCCAAGGTCAGAGGGATTTAGCAGAGGAGTGAGGCTCTGTGGGGTTAGTCCCAGTTGAGCAGAAATGTTCCACGTCTCTTTAGGTATCTCTAACACCCACAGAGCTCATCTGCTATTGGGAAGGGACTGGAATTGGGAAGTACAGCATGCAATCACAAAAATGCAAAGGGACTTTTTCACTGGTAGGAGTGAGGGTACGAGTATGTGACAGAAAGTAGGGAGAGTTTACAGGGAGCACTGCCAGGCACTGTGGAGGCATGGAATGGGTGACAGCATCATCATGCAGGGAGCCTCACTTATGGGACACAAGCAGCCAACACCAACCCCTCCGAAGGGACACAGCTTTCCTGTCACCAAGGTGTATCCCAAAAGTGAACGACACGTTCCAAATGGCTAGGGCACTGCAGGATTACAGTCAGTCTTTGCGATAAGAAGGAGAAGAACGTGGTTAAGACGGTACATAATTTTAAACCAGGAAAAATTAACTGCTCATTGCTTCAATGCCGTGAGCAGTATTCAAGGTAAAACAGCCCAAGCACATCTATTTATATATTGCATATAGTGTACAATGTGTTTATTAAAATCTTTTCAGACATAAAAAGTCTATGCTAGTAGATAAACGTGCATGCATTTACTCTCTACAGGACCTAGGGATCTGTTTATGTCTTAGTTTACCCCACCAACGCTGTAAGAAAAATAAAGATTAAAAAAACCTCAAGGAACGGCAAATTCAGAGCAGAGACAATTTTTAAATGGCTCTCCCGACTAGCAGTGAATGCACCTGTCACTTACTCTTATAACACACAAGGGAAAAATGAGAATAAAGCTATTCTCCAAGAGTGACACTTTTTGCTGGCTAATTACTGCTCATGTCCAGTCTGTGACAGAGTTAAACTCACACGGGAGCCCCAGGGCACCTCACAGCCCTCTCACTGTGCCGAAACCAGCAACGCAGGGGTGAGGGCCGGGAGCAGACAAGAAGCAGAACCACAGGTGCCTGGGGGAGGCAGCAGGGGCTTCCCTCCCCTTCCCCACCCTTACCTGGGCAGCCTCCGGCAGGGGCACCACGGCGTTCCTCCTGCGGGCCCCCATGTGGAACTTGGACGCCTTGTAGATCTTCCAGTAGACGAAGAGCACCACGCAGAGGGGCAGGTAGAACGCCCCGCCCGTGGAGACGATGGTGTACGAGGGGTCCTGGCTGACCTGGCAGCGCTCCTGCTCAGGGCTGTACGTCTCCCCCCAGCCGAGGAGGGGGGCGAGGGAGATGGCAGCGGAGAGCACCCAGGTGAGGGCGATCATGACGTTGGAGATGCGGCGGCGGGCGAGCAGCGTGTACTGCAGGTGCCGGGTGATGGACCAGTAGCGGTCCAGGGCGATGGCCGTCACGTTCCAGATGCTGGCCGTGCAGCACAGCACGTCGAAGCACACCCACACGAGGCACAGCTCCCGGCCCAGCCGCCACCGCCGCCCGGCCGACAGCTCCTTCACCAGGCTCAGCGGCATCACCAGGGCCGCCACCAGCACGTCCGACACCGCCGTGGAGGCCACGAGGTTGTGGGGCACCCGGTGGAAGGCCTTCACACGCAGGATGGTGGCCAGCACCAGCAGGTTCCAGAGGAAGGTGGCCACGGTCAGGAGCACCAGCAGGGTCAGGATGAGGACGGTGAAGATGGAGAAGGGCTCCCGGCCCCTCCACGCGCTGCCGCCCACCACCGAGGAGGAGGCGTTGGTGTCCATGTTGGCGGACGAGGTGTTGGAGCCTATGCTGGGCTGACATTGGCCCCGCGGGGAGCAGGGGCTCAGGGTCTCCGCCATGCCCGTACTGGGGCTCGGCCCCTCTCTACTGCCCCTTCACAGGCCGCCGGCACCGTCCCCAGCCCCGCCGCCGGCGAGCGGGAGCCACACACCGGGACGCGCCTCCGCTCAGCGGCCGCCCGCCATGTGCCGCCGCCCCGGCGCTGCCCA
>WBMZ01016013.1:0-32512 GCA_013400975.1 Atrichornis clamosus
CCCCCCGGCCGCTCGCCGGGCAGCTCGGCGGGGCACCGCTGCCTGCGGGCGCTGCGGGGCGGCGGCGCCCCGGAGCCGGGTCACGAGCTGAAGAGGGAGGCCCTGCGCTGGAACAGGAGGGAGAAGTCGCTGCTGGCGCAGCTGTCAGCGCTGCAGAGCGAGGTGCAGCTGACGGCGCGGCGGTACCAGGCGAAGTTCGGCCAGTACATGAGCCACATCGGCAGCATCGCCCGGGACCTGGCGGGCAGCCAGCCCAGCAAGGTGAGTGCAGCGGCGGGGATCGGCGGGACAGCGCGCCCCGCCCTGCGCCCCTGCATCTGTGCTCTCCTCCAACCTGCTTTCCCCGTGTCCGACTTGTGAGCGAGCGGCCGAGTGACGGGACGGGCGGCGTCCCTGGGGGCCGGCAGTCACCACCACAGCAGTCCGTGCCGGGACCCAGCCGGATCCCGCTGCGCATCCCCCGAACGGTGCGAGCCGCTCCTGCCCGCCCCTCGCCGCCTCCGGGAAGTTATAGCCGTCTGTCCCTGTTGCCAGATGAAGAATTTGATTTTTACTGAGTTTTGGTAACGCCTCCACCGGGGACATACTTCTTGTCGGTCCCTCTTTCCGCGCCCTTCGGTAGTCGAAACTCCACGCTGCGGTGAGCCCTGCAGTGCCTGGCAGCGATGGTGACCAAGCACTTACTCGTCCGGAGAGGATGGGGAACTGTCGGAAGGGGAGAGGGCTTCGGTCCTGGGCGGGCAGCCGGCAGATGAGTCCCGGTCAGGGTGTCCACATCAGGCAGCCCCGTCTCGCAGGGACCCATCTGCGTTTGCTGCAGCTGGGACTCGCGGCAGCTCAGGGTGTGGAGCTGGCTTTTAACTTTTTTTTTAGCAGTTGAGAAGTTGTCTTAAAAAAACGGAGTGTAAAATTATTGTAAACTTTGAAAACGATGGTGAAAGGACAGCAAAGCCCCTCTGGTTTGATAGAACGGAGTGAGCTAACGTCGTTGATAAGCAGAGGCAGGAGCAGTGCTGCGCCCCCCTCTCAGGTCTGAGGGCATTGCCCAGAGACCGACTCGCTTCCTTAGGCAAAACAAACCTGAGAGTTGCGGTGAGCTGGCTTCACTCGCTGGGATGGAGCTGGTTGGTTTTAAGTGTTAATTCCTGGCTGGAAGCTCACAGTGCAGGCTCAGGCACTGCTGATTGCAGCCGTGATGAGGAGTGTTTTAACACAAAGAATTTTTCTTTCTATCCACATCTTCCCGGACCCTTGGGAAACAAAATCCCAAGTGGAAGAGATCTGAGCCATGAAACTCACACCTGAGGCAGTGTAGTGTGCTGGGCATCTGACAGCTGCATGGGAAAGGGGACACTGTTCTCAGGACACCAGCATGCCTAGGAACACAGGTCTCACAGGTCTTCGTGGCATTGAGTAAATTTGTGTTTGAAGACTTGAACTTCCATTTTATTTTATTTTAAAGTTTCCTTTGGTTAGCTAGTCCGTGAGGTTTAGGTTGCTGCATCTGAGAGGTGTGCTTATACATTTGCTTTATCTCTTGGCAGATGGGACAAGCTCCCGTGAAGTGGGGCAGCGGTGACTGTTAAGGGCGGGGTGTGCGAGGAGAGCGGTGGCTGAAGGAGGGAGGAGAGGTGACTGGACTCCCAGTAAGGAGCGGCAGGAGTCGCGGGGATGGGCTGGAGCAGCGCGGCGCCTGGGCGGCGCGGGGCACCCGCTGCTTCTGAGCGCTGCCGGCAGGTGTCGCTGCGGGCACTGGCGCGCGGGGCGCTCCCGCCGCTCGGAGCAGGGCCGTGAACGAAACGGGAGTCCGGGAGGAAAGCTCTCAGTAAAGTGAAAATATGCCTTATTAAAATCAAATGTATCTTTCGGGCAGAAAACACATCACTGACACAGTTAATAAAATTTGGGTTTCAGTGTAAAATAAGGTAACTTGTGCTAAAGCCTCCAATTAAAAAAAAAAAATTACTTATTTATCTGGTCCACTGAAGGAAAAGATTTCTCTTTTTCATTTTTAACTTTTACTCAATTTCTGCTTTTCAGTATTTGTTTTATATTTTAAGCCTTTTTTCAGAAACAAACCGCTGTATTTTTACAGATGTGCTTTTAGATTCTTTCTTTTTGAAGAGAGGTGAAAGTTTGGGATGAAGAGTTGGTTTTCATTTTCTGTGTGTTCTCTGAAAGTTACTATGAAATGTGTACTGATATGACTTTGGAGTCTGAAAATTACAGTATTGTGTATTTTAACCTGTACATTTAAAGTTTGAAATCTTAACATATATAAGGATTTTATATTTATAGAGACTTCCAGGCATTTGGAGCTCTGACTTTTTTCAGTGATGCTGAGCATTCCTCACACCAAAAACCTGTCCTTTTTTCTGTTTAGATGAAGATAATCTGAAGATAACTGAAGATAATCAGGTGTTACCTGCTGACTTTTCAGTGATGCATGACTTTTCCATTGCATTTTTTTTCCAGTGCCAAGTCTTTTCAGCCTAACTTGCCTTCAAGCCTTATCTTATATATTCCCCAGCTAAAATTCTTATGTACATTAGTGCTTTCATTTAATAGCTCTTGAGACTATGTTCTTTAACAATATTTCTTCTCTTGCTTCTTAGGGAGGAGAACGCAAGCCATTAATGATCATGCTGCACCGAGAAAATGATACTTTGGGATTCAATATTATAGGAGGACGACCCAATCAGGTAATGAGAAAAGTGGCTGTAGGTGATTTTGACCATACTTACTTTTACTGTATACACTGTTAATAATTAAAGAGTTACTTTTGATGACAGTAGGCGTGGAATCTGTTCTTCAGATAAAAGAACTATATATAATCAGGTATAATTGGAGTCATTGTTTGGAAGACATAATCTCACGGGAATTGTGTTATTCTCATTTTCTGGAAAGGTGTTTCTAGTCTTGTTGCTTTCAAACTTCAGGCTGGTTTGCACTCAGTTCCCATGTGAGTAATATGTATTCATGCAAACTGTTCAATGGAAATCTCTGGGACTACTTATTAGTGTAATTGTTGCAGGATTAAGCCATTGGAATTTTGTGAAATTGCCTTTGTGAAGCTTGCCTTTTTTTTAAGAGAGAGAAGAAAATTTGCTTCTGTAGCTCAGATAGTTTAAGCATATCCTGTTTTTACATGCCTGCTTTCGATTTTTCTTTATGAACTGAAACAGTTTTCATCAATGCTGTATCTTAATCTCATCAGTCCAGGTTTGGAAAGTTCATTGCAAACCATAGAATATGCATAAGGATCACTAGCCCCCACCTAGAATATACACATTAATATGCTTGCTTTTTTTTTTTACTTCATCTTTCCAAAAGCGATAATCAGAACTGTCATTGCATATGAAGGATAAAGAAACCTGTTAAACAGGAAAATTAATTGTTGATTAAAAAGGGTTGGTAATAATTACGTACTAATCAGGTCTTGTTAAGTGGGAGAATTGTACCCTCCTACTATTATTGAGAAGGGGAGTGGGACCCTATATATTAGTTTGGCAATCTTCTGCTCTAAAGCTATATTTAGTGGTGCCAAAGAGTCTGTTCCCATTAGTCCACTGTCTGTACTGCAGAGTTACTCTCCCCTGTGGGTAAATATGAAGACCAGCAGTTATCAGATGTTGGGCTGTAAATCCAAAGCAAGAGTTCCTTAGGTTTTTCTAGCGAAAGGATAAGACAACAGGTGGCTACAAGTTAAAATACACATGCTATGGTTATATCCATAGCTGGAGTATACCAGTAACAAAATCCAGATCATCTTTAGTTTGGATTGCATTGTGACTTCTCTGATTTACATCTGTAGGAGAACTGCAGGGAAAAGGGAGCATGTGTTAAGTTTTCTTGTGATGGCAACTGAGCTTCTTTAAAGGACTTAGATGTTGACAGTGCATACTGCAACAGTTTTATATATTACAAACTGTCAGACTTTCTGGATTAATATTCTGTAGTTTAAGGAGTAAATGATAAATATATGAAGATTTATGGCACTGTTTATTGAGAGGAATGCTGACTGGAGAGAAGGAAATTAATTTCTATTAACACTCATATTTGGATGCGTAAGTTGGTGGGGCTGTGAGGCGGGCATCGGTCTCAGGTGTTTTTGAGTCTTTGAAGTTCAATTTGGAAATTCCTTTTTGTTTTGTTCTTATTTTGATAAATGTGAGTACTGCAAGCATTTGATTGGCATTTCCCAGATATCAGTATAAGACTCAGCGTATCTGGAGCCAAGGGATAGAACAGGAAAAAAGGCTTGAGTTGATTCAAATACAGAATACAAAGTTCTGCTCAAAAACTTAGTGGAACAGGAACTGTTTGGTAACAAGACAAAAAGAGTTCATGAAGGTGCTCTGTACATTCAGGTTTTTCAGGGAAAAAGTGCCCTTGGTTGAAGCATTGGTTCTTGTAGCAGAAGAGCAGAACAGTGATGTCTTTATGCTAGTCACCTGTTTGGGGATGTGTTCCTTCATCGCGTTATTTGTGTTTTAGAAGTACAATTCACTTTTTTCCCATTGGAAAACATGTGACTCTCAGTGACTTGGGGAATGTACATACATATTTTCTGTTGGCTGTGTTTCATTTCAGCCCATAATAGGCTTCCCCTCTGTTTACCTTCTACCTGAAGGGAGGAGGAGAGGAAAGGAACAACTCATCATAGTGTCATCTTTTATTTTGTCAGGAGAACTTTGCTTCGCCTAATTTTGTTTCTGGGAGGTGATTCATTATTCTAAGGGAGCAAGGCTGCTTTGCTGGGCCACAGCTCTGTCTGGCTGGGAGGACTGTTCCTCTGGAGGACACCACGTTAAAGCTGGGCTGGAGGGAGGTGTGTGCTGTGGGCACAGCTGCTGCACAGCCCCTGGGCTGTGTGACATGGTGCTGCAGCTCTGTGTGCGTTGTGCTGTGGTGTCCTCTCAGGAGTGGTGGGAACCAGCACACGCAACTGATGGGGACCACAAGCCAGACTGAAATACCCTTTTTCTTAATGGGTCATACGTTGCTCTTGAAAAAGCCAGTGACATTTCTGATGGAAAGTAATACAATTTTATGTGGGTGAAGGTGCTGTAATCTAGCTTTTTGTTTTCTTAAGTTAAAACCAAACCATGTCCTTCCTGCATTTTCACTAGCGGCTATTATGCTTCTTTTATCAGAGTTTTAATTTCTCACTGCTTAGATGGGAAATCAATGGAAGTCTGTTTGTTTGTAATTTCAAAATATTGCTAGAACTGTTAATATGTTTCCTTTTTGCTTCTTTCCTGACACGTATGAGTCTCTGTGACAAAGGGGAAAAAAAAAGGAGTTTATGAAATCATAATATGACTAATATTGTGTTGAACAAATATTTATTAACCTTAAATCTACGTGGATCAAGTCTCCATAGGGCTGTTGCCACATCATGTGAAGTATTTTTTATGTATTTTACATTTTTTACAGTTTTCTTAATAGGAAAAGTTATAAAACATTTTCCCCATGAGTGTATAGAACCTAGACCTAGAAATTTGTGCACATATGAACTGTGCTGTTGGTCAGGGATTCACCAGTCACAGAAGGAAAATAAGCATCATATAAACTGCTATCTAAAGCATAAATCAACTGGAAAAAGATTCCTTCAATTATTGCTTTCTAGGTTATTATTTGTATAAACACTTTTAAAACCCCCATAAGTAGGTATTGTCTGCTTGACATTAGTTCTTTATTAATAATTATTTTAAACTACTTTTAACTATCAGGTGAAATAAAGTAATTCCAACGTGTGCAACCGCATCAGTTATATTGCTGCAGCTGTGGTAAATACCTTGTCTGTTCTAAATTTGACCTTATGTGAGTTGTACTTAGTGTTGCATAGAGATCAACTGGAAGTGTGTTCTCTTTTTGTCCACAGCTCATCTCTATGGATTTCATAGTTGAGCAAGTCCTCAATCGCCCACGTGAACAGGATTTATGAGGTTAACCAGTTCCAACCAAAGCCTGTCATCACTAAGTGCCAGCTAACTCATGTTGCTTTATGAAGCTTTATTTTAAAATGCAGTAAAGAAGTTTGCAAGCAGCACTACTGCAGGAGACAGTTTCCTTCTGATACAAACAGTTGTGCATCCATTTTTATGAGTGCCTTCCACTGTGCATTTATGTGCTAGTCACTGGCTGCCATGAAGTCTGGGGTTTGCTCCAAGTGTTTTAGCCAGGATCGGATTACTCTTGCACCCTGTGTCTCATTTAGACTAAAATAACCGGAAGTAAATGGATAATCTTATAAAAATTGCTGGAATAGTTCATTAATTCTGTCCTTTTGATTAATGACTACTTTTGTTAAGCAAGTTAAAAAAAAAATCCCAAGGAGCTTAATTCTTAGCTAGAAAAGTGAGCTGCATATTTCAGGTGGATTTACATTTTTCATTTCTGCTGATTTTAGCACCATCTCATTTCTTGTACTAATGTGGCCCTTTTTGGAACTTTCCTATTGCCTGGTACAGAACAATCAGGAGGAATCTGCTGAGGGAATTTATGTGTCAAAGATTTTGGAAAATGGACCTGCAGACAAAGCAGAAGGCCTGCAAATTCATGACAAGATTATTGAGGTAAGAAAAAACCCACACCAATGGATTAGTCTGTCATATTATCAGATTAATAAAGGATTTGATGGTTTTCACACTAAGTATGTTGTAATTTTCCTCTTTTGCTGTGTCTGAACATGATTCCTGTACACTGAACTGCTCGAACATTTCTTAGAATTGAAGACAAAAGATGGATTTTTCCAACAAGTAATAAATTTGCTGGTATTGGGATTAAGATGATCTAAGTGAAGCAAAGGTGTCAACACTTACATAGTAAGCAAAAGGCATTTTGTTGGTTTTTTTTTTAATTGAGACAGAAGGCAAGCAAATGACTAGAAATTCACAGGTTTAGTGAAACTGATTTTGTGCTCTATGCTGGCTGTTACTGTCATGGCTCTGGGGCAAGGCAGAGAAGCTGTGCTAGTAAGCATTGCCGTGAAACTTCTTAAGCAATTAGAGGAAGTACCTTCTGCTGTATGATCAGAAGGGGATCATCTGTTGTTCTCACTTGATCAATACTGTGTTTTTGTGGTCATGTAATATGCTAGCATAGAAATTTTAGTTTGTTCCTGTATTGTATGCAGTCTTTTCCATGAACTAGCTATAAATAATAAAAGAAATCAATAACTCAGCCTGAAGAATCGGTTGATGTCTAGCCTAGATGTGTAACTGTAATTAGCCCTGTAAGAAATCTCAAGGAACAGTTTCAAATGCTGACCAAAATAAGTTCCTTCGGGTGCTGCCAAGATGGCATTTCCCATCACAGCTCTAACACAACTCGCAGTGACAGCACGTACCATTAGCTGCTGGGTTTGTTTAGGTTCCAGCTTTGGGAGTTTAGAGGAGGCTTAGAAGCATGGTGTGAACTTGCCAGCTGGATGGGTGTCCGAACAAAGACACCTGAAACAAGTGGATTGGAAGACAAATGCAGAATTCTGCTGCTGGATTCTTGCATTTTATCACTGTTAAGGACTAGAAATATAAGTTAAGACTGTTTGAATGCTGGCATTGCTCTTAATGTTGGGAGCCTAGAGTAGTGTGTGAAATCAAATTAATATATTTTGTTGGTAAAATAAAGCTTATGCTCTTAGCTGGCAAATAGATACATCTCTAGTAGACACCAAGTAGGCTGAGCAGAAATGAACTTGCACGACAACTCTTATTTTCCCAAGGTAAACAAAGGCTTTCACATCCAAATTTTTTTTTTGTAACAGCAGCCTTATGCTGTAAAGATCTGTTTTCTTCTGACATTGCTATTTCACTTACCACATTGTGGTTTTGTTGGGTTTTTTTTTCACACTGACCAGCTGTGTAGTTTCATGCATTTGTTCAGTACTTCCTGCTTTAATTTATTGTGCTTTTATAGTGCCTTGTTTTTTAAGACAAAATTGAGTAGTTTTGGAGGAAGGAAGAATAAAGTCACAAACCAGCATTTATTAAATGTGAAATAATTTCTCAAAATGTCACCATAATTGATGCTTGATATTTATTTGTTGGAAAATTCTGGCTGCATAAAATCATATTGAAACAGATTTCAGTTCTATGTGACACTATAGATCCAATCTAGCGTAAGTATTCATACAGATCAGAATGGACAACCCCATTAATATGCAACATTTTTTATTCAGGCTAGCGTTTAAAAATATTCAGGGTTAGGCCAAGTATTCTACTATATGTTCAGTGTTTCAAAATCTTTTAGACCAAAATAAAAAGAAGAGAAATAGGAACACTAAGACTTTCTAAATGAAAAGCAAATATGTAATTATTCCTCCATGCTAGGTACAGGAAACAGCTGGAATCAGAACATTTAATTTTTCAATGCCCATGCATAGTTATCAGTGCTTTCTTGCAGTGGGATGCTCTGCCAGCACTGCCGTGGTTTGATGTGAAAGATCAATATGAAAGCTTTTGCTGTGAGGAAATAATCTGGATGGTGCAACTATTTCAAAAATGTTGGCAGATACATGGAATATGAGTTTTGATGAGAAGTTGATAGGAAGTGGGACTTCCTATCATTGCTTGCTTTTCACTTACTCAGTGATCTGAGCTAATGGGTGATACTTCATGAGACCATTCTTCAGTAATCAAGAGCAGAAGGAACTGATGTTATCCGAAGAGCCTTTAATAGCTTAAGTCATTTGTTTGGCAGTGTGATGCCTGGGGTGTTTCTAGCAGTGTGTATCTAATGGGATAATGGACTGAACTACCCCATTAAATCAGAAAATCTCTTCTCAAGGCATGTTGCTAAATAAAGGAGGTAATTTATTTCAGTGGTTTATCACATGTTTAACAAATATGAACTGCATGTGGTTGACTACGGTGAGTTGTGCACATTTCAGATGACATTTCAGATCTCGTGGGTTACCAAGTGCAGCAAATGGATTTCACAGTCCTGTGGCATTGGCAGCTGTTATAGTCAGCCAAGACTGGCAGACATAAGTAGTGTTGCCTTTTATTTTGTATATGTCATTATCTATGGCAGCAACACTCCAGGTAAATGTTAAAGTATTTGGAAGGATGCGAAGGGGAGAAATCAGATTTCTTTCTTGAGGTATTTATTCTAAGTGTGAAAGTGCCACACAAATGACTTGAGGTGCTGGAGGGTTTTGAAATCAATGTGCCCAGGCTGTAGAGCCTCTGACATTTCATTTGGAAAAGTGTTTATTTGGGATTTACCCTTAGGGGAGCATATTTCGTGCTTGAGGACCTGAAAGATGAAACATGCCTGTGTGCTGGGAGGGGTGTGGTGTGTGAGAGTGACAGGGTGACAGCTCCGGATATCCTGTGTCAAGGGACTGCAGCTCTTCATGGGGGACAGTCACAGGACCCTCGCTGATCATTTTCACTGTTTTTCAAAGAACAACTTTCAGGCACAGCATTGCCCTCTTTATTCCAGGTTAACTCCTCTGTGAAAAAATTACTTGTTTATGCACTGTAAAGCTGACCTGGGACAGTGATGGGCACAAGCAACACTTTGATACATACTTCCAGGAATCCTATTACAAGCCCCACATGATCATTATTTATTCATCAATGAGAAACCCTTATGAATTACTTTGCGTAGCAGGTTTCTCTAGACGTCAGGGTCTTCTGATGCTTTCAGAAGCTTTTATTCAAAAATCTAGGTCTCTGAATTGGCACTGCATCATGTTTTCCAGGACTAAACATTGTTCTATAAAAAGCATCTCATAAAGCTAGGTGCAGCATTATCTGTGACTCCCAACATGAAACCCTTGGATATGAACAGTGGTATAAAGCCACCAGAGCTCTAACTTCTGGATCTCTGTCTTTTTCCTTTCCACCCTGCCTCTGAATCCTGTCGACAGGAGACAAGCAGCAAGCTGTGCACAGGACCATTTGTTAGTGTGTGCTAGGTCAACGAATTGTGGTTGCTGCTAGGAGAAAATAAAAAGTATGTTTAGAGTGGTTCACAGTTATGTAGTTCAGCATCATTGCATCTCCCCCTCATTGCATGCTAGTCATTCTTACTGAATTAGTTCATTGCTCATCTTCATTCATTCTAATTACCTCCTCAAGGCAGTGTAAAACAGCTGTGATCCTTAGCAATGTTACAGATACACAGAAGTGTTCTACCTGCTGCTTTTTTAGTCCATACTTACAGTTTTGAGCAGTTAGCACTGAAAGTGGCTCTTCCCATAGGGAGGAGAACTTGACTCTCTGTTTGCAGTCGGTTCCGCTTCACATAAGTATGGCACCACATTGGCCAGAGCTCCAAGCACAGTACTTAATGCCTTTTTACCAAGCCATTCAGAACTGTCGCTAGCGGGCCCGGACACCGACGACACGGACGGCCTTATGTAGATGCAAACCGACCTCTTTATTATATTTACAAAGGTGCTTATATACCTTAGCACGCTGGACTAACGTAAGGTCATTGGTTCACTGACCAGCCACCCTCCAGAAGGGATTAGCTGGACCCAGTAACTGTTACCTCATGTTTTCTTCTTTGGTCTCATAACAAGACCATAGTTTACAATACTTTGAGATTGTTTTCCTGCAGCGTCCTTGAGAAAGCCTTGCTTTCTCACAGACACTTGTCAGGAAACTGAAATCTCTTTGCACCCAGGCCTGTAACATCCACACAGAACTTGTTCTTTGAATTGTTTTTTTCTTTCTATGATATTAATTTTGCAGGAATTGGTTTCTCATCTCCTCGATTTTAAGCCCAACTTTAGGAAAAAACCAAGCAAACCAGTGATTAACGTGCTCTTCCATTCTGTAAGTCAGTGTCTTGCAGAATACTCTTGAATTACTAAAGTGGAATATGCTGATTTTACCTTTTCACTCGAGTGTTGTACAGAAAATACATGATCAAGACAGAATTTGCAATCCAGATGGAATTTCTGATTTCTTTTTTTCTTAGAAAGAACAATATTTCATCAATTTGAGGAAAAGGAGCAACTGTTAATTCATATTGCCAAAGTAGATTTGCCAAATAAAACAGCAGTGAAAAACCTTGTGTGCAAATAAAAAGGGCTAGGTTGAAGACCAGAATATTCATATGTGGAACTGTAAGCACATCATCAGCTGAAAGGCTCAAGTGTTTCTCTGTTCCTTGCACTGCAAGGAAAGGCTTCTGTTCTTTAACTCTCAAGTGAAATGAGAATATTGGCCCTTCTGCATTTTAGTCAGTTGATTCTCATGAATCAAGCAGGCATGAGGGAGAAGGAAAAGGAAAACATATGTAGTCTGGGATCTTTAAGTCTGAAAAATAAGACGGATGCATTTATATGTCATGACTATGTATTTTGTTTATACAGCCTGAGCTCCATAAGTGTAAAATAAGTAAGGCTTCATCCCTTATTTCATGTTTCCCTTTGTTCTTTTCACTTCTTTGTAGAGTACTCGCACAATGGCTTTCAAGCACATGTCAGCAAATCCAGTTTCAATAAAGATGAAGTCTTGAGGCTTATCCTGGCAGAAGTAACTTACAGCTGCTAAGCGCCTACGGAAACTTTTTTTTAACTATTGCCAGACTGCTGACTGTGCTGTGTGTCAGCCTTGTGATGTTTTATCTTCTGCATGTTTCTGTCATTACACTCACTATGTTGCTCGAGCAAAATCTTTGATACTAGTTATGTTTATTTGGCTAAGAATCTCTAGTGTCAGATTATGTCTGTAGAAGTAGTGAGTTTTAAAATGTCTTGCTGGGATCAGAGCCAGAAGATTTGGGTTGACTTTGAAAAAATGCTACAGAAGATATGGCAAGTAAGATCTGTGTGGTAGCTAAGAAAGTTTAATATAGCTAATTTTAGTGGTGTAGATTTCAGTGCATCTAAATATGCCCAAAGTAGCCTTAGCTATATTAAGTTTTCTTAAATATGTAACAAATTCATAATATTGTGTTGCAGGTAACCAGGTTTGGCACCTACAATCATTTGATAACTCCTAATTAGTCTGAAGGATCTCTGGCATACTAAATTAATTAAGCCACAGGCTTAGAAATGTCTGTAGAACCTTTTCACCTCTCCCTGATGAGATACAGGTTTTTGGACACCTGAAGCTTTTCATGTGTCTGAAAAAACTTTTCTAGAGTCAGGTGTAACCAGGTCTGTTCATAACTTTAGTTAAACAGGAGCTACTGTCCCCACTAACTTTTTTACTTAATGAAAAGCTTAGAGTGCTTTTCCAAGAAGCAAGGTGTCTGGGTTGTGGCCTCTGCCCTGCCTGCAAAGGATAGAGTTTACCTCTCAAGGTAATTGTCCTTGTTACTAAGGCAGAGTGGTAGAGCAGCATCCACCCCATCCTCCTCAAACAGAACTTGGTGCCAGCAGGTAATTTGAGAGTCAGGATTATCCAGTGTGAATCTGGTGTGAAATAGATGCTAGTTCCAGGCATTTGTATCTGGAATACTGGTCCTGCCCTTTTCCAGGTAAGTGCTTGTGACAATACAAGAGAGTCCCCCTCTGTCTTTCACAGTCTTGTGTCTTACATGACACTTTTTGTAATGATACTTGCATTTCTGACTTCATAGTGCCTTGACTTTGAGAGGGAATGTAGCAAATGCTGTTAACCAGGATATCCTCTAGCTAGGACACTTTTCTAAATGTGAAAGATGGGGTTCCCTGACTTGAATAAGTACCAGTAGCTGGGGGTTTCCTTCCTGCTGTGTTATCTGAAGGATGGTTACTGCTGCTGGTGCCCACTATCAGAAGGCAACATGGGTTGGATCTTTCGTAGGTGGAGAAACTTAGTGTTCAAGGTACTGTCTGTTATAGAAGTTAACTGTGGTTATCCTGGAAGGCCTGAATTTTGTAATTTGTTGCCTCAGTTCACAGATCAGTAGCCTGAATTTGACTGGACTTGCTCTAGGTCCTTAGAGGTGCCTGCATTCCTCTCTATTCACTGAACTAAAATGCAAATGTGTTAAGAAAAACAGGTTATGTCCTTCCAAAAAGCACTTAAAATTCTAGCAATTCACTGTCTGTGTTTTAAAAAGAAAACATGAGACTTTTATTTTTATGTGACCTAAAACTTCTCTACTTTTTTTGTGGTGAAGTATGTTAGAGAATGGACTTCTGAGATAATTGCACTTCCAGATAAAATGTTTTCTATCAAATCTTTCTAAGACTTCACAAAATTCTTTCTGTCCTATAGAACAGGAGGAAATAAAATGATATTTAAGAAGTGGTGAAGTTTGTATAATAGAGTAATAGTGAATGGCAAGATTTTTGAACAGAAATTCAGTATTTGATCTCTTAGTTGACGGAATAGAGTCTTAGATTCATAAACAGGCAAAATATTATTTGATCCTTTTTTGATGTAGTGCAGCATCCTGAAAAAGTTCTAAAAAGCCTTGGCCTTCTAGGAGGTGGGTTTTTTTAATCTGAGGTATAAATTGAGACGTTTTTATCTGCTGAGAACTTACTTTAGAGAGGTACAAACCTTGCTGGGAGGGTATCCATCTGTTTTTGTTTGGTCTTGTTCTCACAGACAAACCAGGCACATGTGCAAGTGTAATGCTTCATTGTTTTTGTGAAAATATATACGCTCACAGTGCTTTTATCTAAAAAATGACAGAAATGCCGAATGTGATTGGAATATGACCAGCTGAACCCTCCAACTAGTTTATTTGCAGAATTGGTATGTTCAAGAGATAAGACAGTGTCATCCTTTTCAGTAAGTCTCTTCAGATTGTGAGCCTTAGCTCTTTCTCAGCAAGGTGCCCCCAGTAAGCGAAGGAAGGGGGATGCTGGAGCACCTGGAATGGCACGAGACAGATGGGGCAAAAGTAAAAGTGTGGGAGCATTTCTGAAATGTGACTTGGTGTGAAAGAAGTCAGGAGAACATGCATAGTGGAAGTGGTGATAATCATCTTTTACAATGGGTTTTTATGTTGCTTCTACCTATCCTGGGGTTTTGTGTAGGTAGCCTAGGTTAGGCATGATAGAAAAGGCTTCGGGATCTTGCATGCACATGAATGTGCAAAATCCCCACTCTTCAAAGAGGCGTTCCTATTTTGCTCTGACTGTGAGGGATCTCTACAACAGATGGATCACTGTAGGAGCAGAAGGGAAAGAGTGGAGTGTGCAAGAGAAAAGAAAAAACTGGAATCTTTACAATTAAAGAGTACAAAACACCAACCTCATGTTTCCACAGAAATGCTTTCCAGTTCTTGCTCATAAGTAGGAAGTGTGGGAGAAATGGAGGGCATGTAGGAATAGGGCTAACTGAACTGTGAAATTGGATCATCTGTACACGCTGCCATGAACACAGATAGGTAAATAACGGGGAGCAGGACTGGAGCAGAACTATGATAACTGTACTGTGTCTGCAGAGCTGGGCAGTGGCCAAATTGGCAACTCAGCAGTGCTGTTAGGTAGGAAGGATTTTTGGTTAACCTGTGGAAGAGCTGACTAATCTAAGAACCTGCAAGATCCCATAAATGGTGTTGCTGCTATGGACTGCAGATCCCTAGGCACCGTGTGAAGGCCTGCTCACACCCATCTCCTTCAGAAAGTGTCTGATCTCATCCCTGAGTATAATGTGTCAGAAATTTGACAAGTTGAAACTCAGCATCTTCCTAGATGCCCTGTTTGAGCTTGACTTTGCTGCATGTCATCTTTCTCTTCCTTTCCATGAGTTTTTTTGTTTTTTAAAAAAACTTTAAGGTAAACCTTGCAAAGCAACAGGACTTCCTTCCATCTTGCCCAGCAGCAGGAGCAATGCAGTTTTGCATGTAGCTGAAGTAGTAGGTTTGGAGGAAATGTTTGTTCACATGAGGTTTTAGAGGTGTTCATCAAGCACTTTCAGGAATGTATTAAACAACTCGACTAACATTCTCAAGTGCTTTGCTTTCATGCCCTTCCCAGGAAGAGAAAGGTGTATTTAGGGGAGTGTTTTGTTTAGGAATGTTTCAAATAGTTACATATACACATATTTACATGTCGGTGTCTGTTTATGTTAGGGAAGACAAGGTCATAGAAATATATCTTTATATTTGTTGCTGGAAGTGCAAGGTTTTGTGGTGAAAACCCTTCTCTTTGGTCTTTGCTCTGGGCATGATCTTGAGTCAGCCCTGAAGAAAGTGCTTTCTCATCCATTGATAAGCCAGATCTCCGTGGCAATTGGGCTGTAGGTGTGGTTGTGTACCATGGCCTTGGTCTTGGACCAAGTCTGTCTTACAGATATGGTGGACTTGATGGTTGCCATGGAGTTCAGGTACCCTAACATGGTGAACTACGGAAAGTTTGAGAGGAGGAAAGGCATTTTCCAGTGAGTGTCCTTAGCCTTGTTAATTACGTAGTGAACAGAAAAAGTCAGAAGCTTCAGAGAGCATGCTAGGATGCATCATGGAGAGCTAATCCTTTGAGGCTCACATGATCAAGACTACCAGGAACAAGTGATGGTAAGCCCAGCTATGGAAGGCTCTCATAAAGTCTGAGACCACGCTGAGTTGTTTGCTTAGAACTGAAGGATGTGCTGGGAAGCCATGCCTCCCATGGCACATGCTGTTGGCACCCCAGAAGCTCTTGGCATTTTCAGAAAGTGAAAAGAGCCTTCTTCAGCCTTTCATGAGAGTTGCTCTTTATTGTGGTTGAGACAACTTCACAGTTAGAGGAGATGACAGCTTACATGTGTTGTGTGAATGCAGTGTTTTATCTTCTTGAGTCACTGAACTTATTGTTGCAATCCAAGGATATATGCTCCAAGAGCTTTGATCTCTTCTGCTCTTTCTCTTAATCAGCCAATTATACTTGTAAGGAGTAGGCAATCACTGTTGTCTATAATTGAAGGTTGAATGAAAAAAGCCATTAGTGTCTGCCAGTGCAGAAATGCTCAAAATGAAGTAATTATTCAAGGCTTCACTTAAAAAACTAATAACCAATTTTTAAGAAGCTGTGAAATGCAGTAGTGTGTTGAATGAGAGAATGCTTGTCCTCAGAACTTTTGAATAGGAGTAGTAAGAAACATGTACAGCATTGTGCTTTCCAAATGCTTTGAAAATTGGAGTGATAATGTTTAAAAAAAAAAGAGCTTATTTGGGAACGTCTTCTCTCCAAAATGAAAAATTATACAGCATTTAAAACCATGCTGTAATGGAAAAGCTAATTTTCAAATTTGCAAGAGCAGATGTGGTTGCTTCAAACCACCAACAAAACTATGCTAAGTAAAATCAAATATACTAAGCAAAGTGTATTTGTTACTGATACACAGACATTTTAGTAAATATATGTCTTATTTGGAATTGCAAATCTAATGTTATTTTATAGCTTTTTATGTAGACCCAACTTGATTGAATCACTGCTACTGCAGGAAAGGAGTGCAGAATGACTCAACATTGTTTCTTAATTCAAATGATTTTGGAAGGCATTTTCTTTATGAAATATTGTTGACAAAATAAGTCGTGGCTTCTAAGTTTATTTACATAGCAAGTTTATGTATGTTATTTACAGGATATGTTTTACATATTCTTTTCTTTGAGGAAAATATTTGTCTTTCAAATAGCAAGACTGGGAAATAGAGAGGGAAAGGGAGAAACTGCAGGGAAAAAAATTCAGAACTGTTGATATCCTGCTGATTTCTACTTGGTTTCTAAGTATGAAAACCTTATTTGAACATCACTGTATTGCAAACACCTATCAGATGGTTTGACGTCTTTAAAATTGGATAAATTATGAATCTGTGTGTCTAGAAGAGGTCACCTAATGTGGGAAAAGTTCTGAAATGCGTTGATAGAGAATATGAGGTTTTTTCCCTTCATCTCTCTCCCTCCCCATTTGGAGCATCCAACATTTGAGAGACCCAGAGGCTCAGCCCTGCCCATCTGTTTCCAAGTAGAGTCTCTCAATCTTGCATTTGTTTCTTTAAGCATGCTGATCAAGAGGATAACTATCTGAAGTCCTTCCAGCAGCTTGCGGGAAGAAGGCATGCTCTTTTAAACGGAAGGCATTTGCTGTCTTGAATGAATTAAAACATCTGGATCCCTACACTTCTCTGTTAAAGTCTGATTGATCTGGGCTAGTCTTTGGCACATGGCAAATCTGGTCTTCATGCTGTCAGCAAGATTTTTGAGCACATACCTCTGCCTACCCCCCAGCCTTCTCTGGAAGCTTCTACTGTGACCTAAAACATAAATGTTCCAGGAGCTTTCAGGCTGTTGTGCCATTCTTGAGTGGATTAATTGCATTTTTTGAGTGGTACAACATCCAGCATTTGGACCAGAAAGCTGAATCCTTCACCTCCCCTCAGAGCCCTGATTGAAATCAGATGCCTTGTGCTAGTGCCAAGTGTGTAGCAGCACTTTCTAACTTACACTTTGTGTCCCTTACATCTTGTTTTCTTAATGTCTCCAAGACAGCTCCAAGTGCTCAGCACAATTGGTTTTTAGCATACTCTAAGTGTGTGGTTATATGGAAAACTGACTGTTTTGAGAAGTTTTTAAACAGAAATTTACTTTGTAGTTACCAGGAGAATGGTGTTAAAGCCATACTGCTCTCTCTAGCACATTTTTTAATTTTTTTTTCTTTGAGTGATAGGCAGAATAAGTATAGTATTTATCAAAAACACAGGGATTCTTCCTTCTTTCCAAACACTCAAAATATTTTAAATTTTTTAAAAGTAAGTCTTTTTAATGACTTTTCTATTTTTCATTCTTATTTAAAAATAGAGCAGGAAGAGTCTGAGGAACTAGGAAGAATATTTCTATTTTTTTCAATATAAAAAGAAATTCTAAGAAGGAAAAATGGTTCATATATTTATTTTTAAAAGAACTCTTACTAATGCTAGAATTTCTCATTAAATAAATGTAGACCACAGTTTTCAGCCTTCTTTTCTGAGTCACTTAAGTACTGTACCCTTGTACTAAGGGTGTGTGGGGGTTTGTATTTTTTTTCCTTCCTGCTATGAGGTAATGGAAATCTAAAGAATCACTATTCATCACTTAATCCAGAGGTTTTATTTTCTAATTAGCACGAGCCATAGACAATATTTTAAAAATTAACACAATGACATTTTAGAATAGATTTCAGAGAATGAACTGTTCAGACAGTGCTGTTAATATTTTATCAGAGCAACTTAAGAACAAAGTTTTCATCCAATTGCTTAAACTTGTGTCTTAAGTTGTTCAGAACCCTGCAGTCCATTACAGGTGTTCTGCTGATGGCATTAACAAGTACTTTGGGGAATTTTAGTGAAAAATGAAGAATTGTATGTGTACATTATTGACTTCTTGTAATGCATTTGTCTCTCTCTCTTTATGTTCTTTAAAACCAAAAAAAAACCACTCCTCCTTTATTAATCAAAGTTGCTACTTAGTGTAAAAGTACCCTGTCCTCTCAAACTACTTGTCTGTTCTGCTTTGAGCCATTAAAGACCTGTTCTGGGAGGAAAAACCTGAACTCCATAATCCAGTTTCTAAGTTTTTCCTTTAATTCAGCCACTTAAAAGTGGAATGAGACTTTAGAAGCTAATGGACTGGATAGAAAAATGTGGCAGACTACTCCAAAACAGTGGAGTCCGATTATAAATTGCAAGCACCATCATCAGTGCTGCTTTTTCCAATTTTAAGTGAATTGAGTTTTCTCTGAATTCACATATTGTACGCTTTATCAAACTGGCAAACCATGATGAATCCATGTTACTATGTAGGAGAATAATAACAAGTGGTATTCACCAGCCTGTGCCAAGCCATCTGCCTAATGTTTACTTTTTTGAGTACTGATAATGAGTTCCACAGGATACAAAGCTCTGGGGAAAAAAAAAAAAAAAGCCAATCTAAAAGTAGTGACAGAGAACCTAGAGCACACAGGACACTTAAGATGAGATTCATATTGCCTATGATAAAATATCTTAAAAGTTTCTCATTCTCCAAGTATTGAAAATGAGTTAGGCACTTATTTTTTACAAAGGTGTTTAGATCAGCCTGAAATATTTAACTTAGTGACTTCTGACTTCTGAGCTTCATCTGAAAAAGTGTTAGTGATACATCTTAAACTCTTTTGAATTTTCATATAAACCAACATAGTTTTAGTGCTTTTTACTGCTTTTGAGGTTAGATTCTTGGAATAAAAAGTTTATTTCTACAGAATTCTTCACTGTAAAGCCAGAACAAGCTTACTGAATCTTGTGTCATTCAAGAATGAATAAAATTTAAGAAGAAATAATATAATTTGTTTTATTCTCTTTTGTACACCATGTTTCACATAGGTCTGATATTCCATTCTTCTGGAATTACATATTTCACTGGAATTCATATTTCACAAATACAAGCTCATAATAAGTAAAATGCCAACATAAGTAGTACAAAGAGAGAAATCCATGCACAAAACTGGGCTGTGAGGTAGGTGGCCTGGTCCAACTCCATAATGACTCAATGTTGCATTTTTCATTAAACTAACCAAGCAAAATAGGCATACAACAACAAGATCAAGCCTCATTCCATGTTTCAGATATTTTGATTGTTAAATTTTGAATGTTGATACTCAAAAACTGGCAGGAATTAGCATGAGAAAAGATGCAACTGGAAATGCTCCAGTAGACCCTCCCTATTTAGAGAGTAGCTTTGAAATCACTTAACATATGGTTTCATGTCATGTCCAGTCTTGTTAATCTCTATTTCTTTATGAATGGAATAAAGTAAACCAGGTGCTGGACAGCAGTCTGTGTCCAGTTAGAGGATGGTCAGTGTACCACTGGTTCAGCTGACTCTGCTGTAGTGGAAGAAATGAACTGCTGTGTCGGCTGAGAGCGCTTCCTGGATCTCAGCTTTGACTGCTCTCTCTGCTGTTCTAGAAGTCAGCAAACTGATTTTGGCAATTTGTGGAGGAATCTGAGTAGCTGTCTCTGAAACCCTGGTGATGGGTTTTAGTGAGCGAAGATGCAGATGTGTGTTTGAAATGGTTCACAGCACCAGCCATCGAAAGCAGCAGAGCGTTTCTTCATTTTTCAGCAGTCTTCAGAGAGATGGAGTTTGTTCAGAGAAACAGACCATGCAAAGATTGAGAGACTGGTGACATTCTTTGGCAAGAGAACAATAAAAATTATCTCACTGCTCAAAGTAAGAAATTTTTATCTGCACTTTTATTGCTTTTGGGTTTAGTATTTTGTGTGGAGATCTAAGTTACACAAAGGAAGGAAGGCAGCATCTTTTATCAGACTAAGACAGTTGTAAAATTTGGGCAGACTTTTGGGAAGAGGGTGTTTTTATTAAATCTGGCATAGAAACATTTTATGTTAATAAAAGTAAGGTTTTTGTGGGGTTTTTTTTGTTGGTTGTAGTGGTGGTTTGTTTTTTTTTTTTTTAACCAGGACTGAGAAATTAGTAGATGTGGGGATTTCTTCCTGCAAAATAACCTTTTCATGTTCCTAGTCATCTTTATTGATGTGTGTATCCAGAGTTTATTCTGGAGTTTCACGGTAGGGTGTTTTCACTCAATTTCAACAAGCATATTTGAGCATCAAATGAGCATATCAGGTTATAGGATGCACATGTGTGAGATGCATTGAGTCTGACGATGCCTCTGTGGGGAGGCATTAAAGGCTACAGTTGGAAGGAGATGTGGGCTGTAAAAGTACCTTAGAACAGTTGGAGGCTACAGAGAAAACAGGGAACACCTGGCAGCAGAAGCACAAACACCAGTGTAAACTATAATCATGAATTAACAATCTGAAAAATGAGACAGACTAAAAGAAAGTGACAAATATTTAATGTTCAGTATGGATTTCTTAAAATAATTTTTAGTGGAAGGCTTGTAACATTTTATTTGATACAGTTAAAATATTAATGGGCTAGGATGTAAGACACAAAGGGATAGTATAGAAGGAACAGCTGAAGTTTTATCTACTAAACAGATTTTTCCAGTCTGATTTTTTTTTTTACATGATTTTTCAGCTGTGCATTCTGGATATTATTTAATTTTCCCTTGCAACAGTTTTTCAGCTTCAGCTATTATATGACCATAAAACTCTGCTTTTCAGGTGGGACTTAAAATTTCTTTTTACAATTTGTGTGCTGTGCCTTTCAGTGTTCAGAAGGCAACTACTATTGTTTCTCAAACTGCAGTTTTACATGTGAGGATTTGGAAGTGCTTAAGATCCAAGAGCCACTGTGAGTAACAAACTAGAATAGAATAGACTGTTTTCAGTTGGAAGGGACCTACTGAGATCATCTAGTCCAACTGCCTGATCAATTCAGCACAGGCCAAAAGTTGGAGCATGTTATTATTAGAGTCTCTTTTCTTATGGTCTAAAATCGTAATCACTTTGAGGGATTTTTTTTTTTTCCCAATGCAAATGTTTACATTAATACTGCAATACAACTTGCAGTCTCCAACCTAAGCACCGTTGAGTATATTTGCAGCAAAAAAGATCATTCATCAAGGTGAGGAAAGTGAATGGTGACTGTGTTTTCCTCCCTTCCGTGTCATGCAGTTCAGAGCAATGCGCAAGAAGTGGTGGCAAGGAAAAAAGACTGACTTAAATGCATGTACTTGTTATTTCCTCCAGCGATGCTTCAAGAACCTGTGAGGTTTTTAAACTGATTTGTAGAATTCTGGTAAATCAAAATTTCATGTCTCCAAACTGAGATAGTAGTGCAATTATTAGGTCTTTTTTTTGTGGATAACCAAGGGCCTGGCTCTGGAAGGGCAGTCATTATTGACCACATTAAGACTGAACAGTGAACACAGATTATTGCTTTATTGTCTTCATTTTTCATTTTTTTTGCAGCCGACTCAGCCAGCACCTAGGAGAGTCACTGAAAAGTCAATGAAATTAAATTTGATGAGACACAACTGCAATATTAGCTCTATATCTAGGTTCTAAGGTTGTCTGCTGCTTTTGTTAATGCTGGGGTGTGCTGTGGCAGAGAGGACTCGGTGTGGCAAATGGAATAAAGCCATATTGCTGTATCTATACTGCCCGCTACCAGAAGATCTTCCAAGAAGAAATGGTGTCTCCTCTCTGTCCTGGTTCCCCATCCTCCTTTCCTCACCCATTTGTCCTGCCAAGGAAAGGCTGGTATCCGTGCTGTGTGCCCCTGTGGCAGTCCACTGCCCTGTGACAAGGTGCTGTGTCTTTAGTGAAATGAAAAGACCTCTGGCCTTCGGAAGCCATTGCCTGGGCAGACAACTTTGGTACTTGGTGTAAACAGTGTCCTTGTAGGCACGTACTGGTGGTGTGTGGGTCTGGGTGACGTGTTCCACGTTTGTAAATGGTTTCTTCGAAGAAGCAGCTGTTGATTAAGTTAAGTAGTAGTATAGACAAATCTTAAGTGTGTGCTTGAGCAATCTAAACTGGTGTTAATAATGTCTTTTTGAAAGAAATAAGGGAATCTCCAAAGTTCTGTGTCCAGCTACTCGGCTGGGAGCCACACACAAAAAAAGCCAGTGATTGAGGACTGTGCCAAACCTGTTTACAGAAAGCACAGGTGTTCTCCTGAGGTTACAGGGCAGTATTGGCCTTTGAAAGGTTTTTGGAGAGTCTGTGCAAATTTTGGTGTTGTGGACTTGCACAGAAAAGCAAACCACAGTTAAGTCAGCTGCAAGTGTGTGTATCTTGAGGTGAATCAGGCACAGTTTAACATTTATTTAAAATATTTCAATTGCTATATCCATAATGATGTGTAAATATACAACAAATGGATGTTTATATGTTTGTGTGTATATGCAGTTTTCCAAAATCAACTGTGAACTGATGAAGTTCATTCTGGTATAAATCTTTGCATTTACTTTTAAAGTTTATGAAATGGTCTTAAGCAATTTACATAATAGGTCAGAGGTTTGTTTTGTGGTTTTGTTAACTTTTTTTTTAAAAAGAGCAATCAGTGCCTTTTTTTTTTGTCTTAAATAACATTGTTCTGTTAAACACAAATGTTCTATACTAATTGAAAGCCATGAGCAAATGCAAAGAATAGACCTATGTGTTGATTTCATCTTCATACTTTTATCTGAAATCTTACTGTAGGAAATATTTCTTACTTGATTTTGAGAATAGAGAAAATGGTTTCAGTATTTCTCTGTAAAATTCTTCTGGAAATACTTTGAAAACTTTGATTCCTACTTGCATATCTGTAATCACTTCTGCTCATCATAATCACATAATGCTCAAATCACTGCATGTTTATGGCAGTTAGTTGAACTGAAGAAATAGTTACACTTTTATTGTCTTTATTTCCTGGAGACTAACTCTCTATTTTTCTGCTTCCCTGCTCATGCATGTGGCATCTTTTCTCATGTTCTTGGTGGAGAAATCTTCAGCTCAGAGTCAGTGACTGCAGACGTCTGAAAGAAACCATTCTTATCTGTTATTTTTTATGCATTTTTTGCTGCTGTTTGATAAGGCTGTTAGAGGAAGTACTGAAAGTCAAAAGCTGGGTGACTGAAGCCATGAGTTGCTCTCAGTAAGGTCAGTAAGAAGAGGAAGGTGGTCATGCTCCTGTGTGATGAGTGGGGCAGGAGACGGTAGCAGGGACTGCAGCAGCGATTGGAGAGGAGTTGAGCACTCCTCAGTCTTGTTATCAGCAGCTTTTGTGTAGGTAATTAATGAGCTTAATTCTTGTCATCTGCTTATCTTCTGTGATCTTAATTGCTTGGCAAAGACTTTGTTTTACTGTGTATTGACTGCTGTCAGGGTTTTGCATTGAGAACGTGATGTTTATTGAAGTTTTACATTATTGTTTTCTCCCTGATTACTTAAGCGGAGTCAAAGCACAAGAAGTGTAAAAGGCTTCACAGCAATGCCAGGTGGAGAGGCCTTGGGTAGTTCCTTGGGTAGATATTTGAGTTGCACTGTTAGTATAGAAGAAGTTTGAAGAGCAGCTGGTAGAGTCTGTGTTGTGTAAACTTAATTCAGAGATGATTTCTCTGAAGGGAACCAAATTGATGGGTATCTGTGCCCAAACAATTGAAGCTGAAAGGCTGGATCAATGGAGGATAAATAACACTGTGGAATAGAGCCACGGATACTCCCCATTGGCAAGCTGGGTATTTTATTAGTGATTCTGACCACAGAATGCTTGTTGTTGAAAGTAGTCACACAAATTCCTTGCTATACCTGAACAGATGCTTTAAGAAACAGGTTACATCAGCAAGATAAGAGCTGTTGTTTAGGTGTAGGATCTGCCTCCTTTTGCCTCAATGCTGTGTTATGCATTGCTGCTTAAAAAACAGTATATTGTGTGCTCAGAGGCTACGGCTTATGCAAATATTTGCAATGGTGGTAGAGATGATTCTATAAAACTGTTCTTGGCTGGTTGTAGACTTCAAAATTGGATTGATTATTGCATGAAGCATTAGTTGACCTGATAAAATGGTAAATGGCCATAGTAGTATATTTCATTCATTCTGTTTCCTCACTTTGAATGATTAAATACTCTAGTATTGATGAATGAATTTGCCTTTCAGTAGGAGGTATTTATACTAATAATAATTTTATTGCCATTAAAAACTTCCAAAGGAAATATTCCTGCAGACATTGTTGTTTATTTTTCTATAAATGAAATGAGTTATATGTATTTTTATTGTTTGTTGAAGCTTTGTTGAATTCAGAGACTTCTAAAAATGATGACAAAAATGACAAGTACCTCCTTATTCAGAAAAACAGTGTACATAATTATTTGAATGCATCTATTTGTATACACATGCAAGCTGAATCCTCTACCTTAGCCTTCATACTTGATTTTGGTGTAGACCAGCCTGTTTCTTGGGAAGCTGGCTGAGGTCTGTGTCATTTCACACTAGGTGCTGAGTGTTGCAAGTTGACTGACCTGTAGGAATTGCCTGTAGGTGTGAAATATCCCATGTATTTGTTGTGGTGGAAAAGGTTCTAGGAACAGCTGCCACTGTACTCTGGGACAGCACCCAGTGCCGTCAGCACCACTGCCGTTAGAGTCAATCTGTGCTTGCTCCCAAGGGACTTGCTTGTATGGAGAGATAAAATCAAAATGCACAGATCATTGGTTTTACATATGTAAGCACATTTGAGATAAAAGGATGTAAACATGGAGAAGCTTGGTTAATGCACAATGCAATATTATTTAAATTACAGTGAATAGTGTCCTCTGATTTCATGTGCTGTGCTGCAGCTGTGCTAACCAAGAGATGATGGCCCTTTCCTCTGGCCTCTCATACTCAGGTGTGGAGTACAACTCACCTGCTAGTCTACTCATGGAAATGTTGAAACTGTGCAGGAGGTAGCACTATAACTTATGCCTTCCTACAGCTCTGCTCCTGATTAAGTACTGCTATCTTTGTGTCAAATCAGAGCTTTCACTTCATGTATTTTGTTGTTAAAGAATACAGAGAGTCTTCAGAAGTAAGATCTACAGGCCATGGTGCATAATGCTAATTCATCAAGATTGTGACTTGCTCATCATGCAAACATGCCTCCCTACCTCCTCTTTTTTGATTTACTTTATTCAATAATGTTAGCTGCCGGTGATATTTAATTAGTTTAATTACTGTTGTTGATCCTGTCAGGAAGTTTCCTTGGGTTGATGCAGACGTTTCTAATCCAACTGTTTAATACCGGCTCATGGTTGATTATAAATTTGAAAATATTGTAAGAGTATGGGAAATCCAGATAATAACACTTGATAATAGTTTCAATGCTTAATCAAGCTAAGCATTTTCATTTACATATATTTCCTGAAAAGCTAATGTAAGCCAGCACTGATTGACAATGACAAGGGTTAGTTTCCGATCCTAGACATCCTTTGAAAATTAGGAAACAATTGACTTCTCTGGGTGTGAACATCCAAAAATACGGCAGCCAAAGCCATGCTGTTGAGTCATTCAGTGAATCAGATTTACCCATTGATAAAAAATGGGTTAATAATATGTTTTAACAGTACTTCCTGCTCCATCAGTTTGCTGTGTCAGAACCCTTGTCTGGGTTTTTGGGGCAGTACCTGCAGTGTCTAACCTACATGGTTCATCTGCAATTAGTCCTCATTTAAAGGTTGTTCTGCAACATAGAAGAGTCCCATTGGTGGCTTGATCAGCTGCTCCTGGAAAGGGCTGTTAGTTGTTGGGAGTATGCCATTTATCCCATCTTTAGATAGTAGCTCTCATGTTTCCGAGGAGGTCCTGGAGTGCTCCTCTCCAGGGCTATGCAGTCAGCTGCTGCCTCCTGCCCTTAGCCTTGCCTGCTTCTCAACAACCAGGAACCCCAAATCCTTCTTCTCAGGACCCATTCTCTGCCCAGCCTGTACTTGTGCTTGGGATTACCCTGATGTCACCGCTTCTCTCCCGCATGCTGACCACACCACACAGCTTGGTGTTCTGGGCAGCCTGGCTGAGGTGCACTGGATGCCACTGTCCGTGTCACCAAAGAACACATGAAACAGTACTGGTCCCAGGGCAGACCCTTGAGGGTGTGTATTTGCAATATACTATATATATATATATACATAATATACATAGAATATGTTATAAAATGTGTGTGTATATAAATATATATATTTACATTTACATATCTCATGCAAAATCACTGTGAAAACTATGCAACCTAAAACATATCATTGCTTATTGGTTAAATTCTGGTCTGTAAATGAGAACAAGAGTTTTGACATTGATTGTAGCCACTCTGAGACTTCACTCTGTGCTTACTATTGTGTTTGGTGATATAGCTCTAATCTTCTACTTACACATCCATAGCTTTTAAAGCCAGGTAGGTGCAATTACAGTATTAGGACATGAACAAGCTCAGTGTTAAATATTTCCATAAGGGTTTTTTTTTGCAAGATCAGGTCCCCAAGCATCATTGCAAATGATCTTGTAATGATACACTACCTTATAGAAAAATTAAGCTTAAGAAGGACAAACACAAGATTGATCTCTTTGTTCCCTTTAGAAGATTTATAATGAAATAAGAGTTTCTATTCACAGGCAAGCATGTATGTCTGTTCTTTCCATTTGGAAATAGCAATACCTATTTCTCCTGTGTATTGAAAAACTGCAAGTGCTGTACACTTTGCTCAACTTTCATTTGAAGTGAATGTTTTTATAACCTGTACCTTTTCATTTTGGTCTGGCTATCCAGAATTTGAACTAAATGGATACTAACTGAAATAATGAAGATTTCTGAAAGTTCAAAAAACCCCACAAACAAACCAAACCACCTCTTCTAAAACTGAATCTGAATACATTATATTTTCACAGTTGTATCTAAGAAAGTCACTGAGCAAAACAGATCAGAAAAGAGCTGCTATATTTAAGGTAAACCTAGGATATAATAATGTGTAGAAAATTATCTTCAGATCCTCCTTAAAGATCAGAAAGAGAAATAGATGAAATTCTTTATTATAATGTGATTTTACAAATTTCACTTGTGATTAGTTTTTGAAAGCTTCCACCTATTGTGATTAAGCCAGACCTCTTTCTATTAACCATTATAGTGAGAAAAAAGATTTTTATTAATTTACTTGAAAAACAAAATGGTATCAACCTATTATGCATAGGTACCATTGAGAACATGTTTGTTGACTTTAATGATTGCAATTTAGTGAAATGATTTATAATCTTGTGAACAGTTCAGAAGGCTATTAATGGTACTTTTGTCTTGTAAAATGAGCCAAAAATCATATGTCTGAAATTTGTTTTCCTTTTTTATAAATGTCGTGACAATAGACAATAGCCTGGACTGAAGCAATAGCACAGGATGGAGCCAGACAGAGTGAAACCTGTGTTTGAGAGTGATATGAAAGGTTATTATCCACCCTTTCCTTAATCTGCCTCTACCAGAGAGCACAGATAAGGCTTTTTCAAGCTCTCATCTGTCTCTGGAACAGTGGCAGCCAGTCATGAGGACCTTGCCATTCATTTGTCATAATAATGGTCTTGCAATACATTAAGGAAATTCATAGTTTGATGCTTTTGCTTTTGGGTTAACTTTAATTAACTGCAACACATTGCTGAGTCAAATGTGTGACTGCATGCTTTTTAAATAAACATTTTGAAAACCTGAGACAACACAAAAACATCTGAATGATGTTATCTGAATGTCTTGATAATTTTTCTGCTAATGCAACTAAAGAAATATGCTGGAATATTTTGTGTGAAGTGACATCTGGTAGCTCTTTGCACTTAGGAATGCGATTTAAGTTCCTAATTAACATGATAAAAAGAAGTTTTGTTTTTCTCCTGAAATATCTTGGTTTCATCCAAATACACATGCAGACTCTCTTCACTTATTACACGAATGTTTCCATTTCATGGCTTACAAGTAAGTGTAACCCTTTGTAGTCTGCAGGTAAGCCTAAAACCTTTGCTTCTTTTAAAGTGTTTCTCTCTCTGAAGTGAAAAAAAAATAGTTTCAATGTGCACCAATTGAACCTCTGGAGCAGTTAGTGATATATTTCAGGCTGAAATAATTGCAGCTGCAGTTGATATTTCAGCATTTATCTCATATTGGAGTGCATGGAAGATCTAAAGACAAACTAAAGATATTACTTGAAAATTAATTTTCTTGAGGAAGAAAAAGTAATACCCCACAACACTAACTTTCAGCTATTTCCAGGCTATTATATTTAAATTGACAGATATGACTGTAAAGAGTCTGAAAGGAGAGTGTGGACTCCTGTTTGAATCTGTGTTTTGATATGCAAAATTTAGTTTGTAGTGAACATCTGTATTTCGAGGAAAAGCATTCTGGCCCTGTAGTAAGTAATATGAAATGTGTCCTAGTAATCCTGCAGTTGAAAGAAGCAGGGTGACTGAGTTTTGGTAAGGAAAACCTGAGGAGAGTTTGGATTTTGTTTTGCTGTTTATGCAGTATCAAACGTTACCTGAAAGTTACAGCTGGCATTTCCTGTGCCTGGAGTTGCAAATCAGATCTCTGATTTTCTCCATGTCACTATTTCCTATTTTTCACCTTCAGCATTTCTAGAGAAAGGAAGCTGCTGTGAGGCCCCCTGCCTGGGCTGAGACAACTTTGTCATGAATAGACAGAAAGTGCTTTGGAATTCTCTGTTTATAGAGTCTGCTTGTGTTGGAGATGGGGGCAGTATTTCTTCTGTTTTACTTTGCCTTTGAGCTGTGCATTTAGGGGAGCATTTCTCTGGTAGCCTAAAAAGATAAATTTTCTTCAAACTTGGCGTTAAACTAGTGCTTTTAGGGAGGGGGAAGCACAGTTTTGGAAATTGCCTTCTATAAATAGAACCTAAGTAGCTCATAAATATAAGGACTAGTCACAATCAGATCCAAATTCTAGTTTTGTCACCAAAATATTATCCAAATGCATGTTTTGTCTGCATTTTAACCTGTGGTGCCAGATAACGACGTTGATGTGTTGAGCCATTTAATCTGTTTTGTGATTAAAGAGACTTCGAAATTCTATACCAAACTTTATCACACAAACACCAAAGGCTTTGTCTAGAATATAGCCAAAATTTCATTCCAGCATATTTCAAACACACCATGATAGATTACTTACTATGTTTAATTTCACTTGATCTAAATGAAAAAGAAATCAACAGTTTGATGGAGTAAAACACCCTCAAATACTATAAAATCCACTGTGAGCATCTTCCCAGTAGAAGCTGGGAGAGCCAGCTGGGGAAGGAATAGGTTTGCTCTACTCCAGCTTTTTCCCTTGGCTCTGGATACTGATCAGCTGCAGAACAGACCTTGAGCTTGCTGGTCCTGTCGCTTCAGTCAGTGCAGTTCCTACGGGAGGATTTTTCATTTGGTGGGGTTTTGGTCGAGTCGTGCTCATTAGCAGTCAAAGGTGCTGCCCAGGGTGTGTCTGCACAAGAGCCCAACATCCTCCTGCGACAGCCAGGCTTCCTGCCCCAGCTCTGCATCCACTGTGTGATCATAGTCAAACCCAAATGTCTGTTTCCCATTTCCCACCCTACAATAACCTTGAAAAAAACACGTGCTTTTTGTAGGCCACCATTTCCAGTGCCAATGACTTACATTTTCCTAGTTAACCCCACAGGATGTCTAGGCAGATATTTGTTTGTTTTGTTTGTTTAAAGTTGGCTAAAAAAATACAAAAACATTTTCTCTGTTGGGGTGTTACTGAAAGTATTAAAATGTTTTTGTGTTCTTTTTTATCTGGCATGTTTGATAAAACTGCTTTTTAAGACTTCTGATGAAGATCTCCTCCCCTGAGAGTTTTGGTTTGGTTTGGTGGTTTTAATGTTTTGGTTTTTTTCTGGATGAGGTTCCTGTTTTGTGTGTGTTCTTTGTGTTATGTTTTAGTAGTGTCCAAAGGCTATTTCAGATAAACCAGGCACAGTGACTTCCTTCAGTTGAAAAGGCTACACACAAATTATACTTTACATTCTGCTGAGCCAAATGTGCCAAATTAATATGTAATTGCTCCTTAACTTACTCCTAAAAACTTGACTACAGGTACTGGTATTAAAGTAGATGTAAGGGAATTTTGTCTGGTGCTAACTGGAGAATGAAGAGCAGTGGCAATGATCTCTATTATTTATAACACCTGTTGAGTTTGGAAGCTATCTTTGAAAGAACCCTAAGGGCTTTCATTCCATGTTTGCTGACTTCAGCATGCTTATTAAGGCTGATGTTCCACTGATACCTTTGGCAAAAATTATAGAAGGAAAGAGGTCAAAGGGGCTGCCATCCTGCAGCACTAGCCACTGTGTAGGATGCAGTGGAAAAGTCTGAGATGCAGGCATCTGCACAAGCAATGCTTAACCAGCCTACTGTTGAGTCACTTAAGGGGAGTGATAGCAAAAGAGTAATAGCACTGATTAACAGTGAGGCTGGTGTTACATTGTATCTTCGGCAGGAGTAGAATTTGTCTTTAAATAAAAACATCCTGGAAAACAGTTTATAAATTACGCCCTCAGATTCACTCAAAATGTCTTTCTCTATTCCAAAACTCCTAAGTGTTTATGATGTGTTATTCTCACAGTTCATGGTTAAAAATGGTATGTATATGCTTGAGTGAAATGTGAGTGTCAAGATGTGAATGGACGGCAAGATGCCTGTTTTACAGAACTAAGAGCATCAGTGTCTGTACTGGGATATCTGAGCTGTTATTTTACTTAATGTATGAGAAGTTAGACTGATGGAAAAGAGCATAGCAAGGACAAACAGTAAAATATAATTAGGAGGAGACAGGCAAGTGGATGGTTTTAGGGACACATATTCTAGCTCACCAGACTGTTAAGGTGAACATCTGTTGGAGAGTGTTGCCTTCTGAAGGCTCAGTGGCCAAACACATTATCAAATTTATGATGTTTCCTAAAGTTAGAAAAGCATATATTTCCATATTTTAAGCAATAATGAATAATAGTCTACAAAAGTTAAAGAATTCTTTGACTAAATAACATTATAGCTTTTTTAAAAGTAGAAAGAAGTCTTACTCTTTGCAACTGCCATGATAATAAATACAGTTCTCGTTCTATGTCTCTTGAAACTCAGGTTAAGATCTGCTTGCCTTCAGCTTGGAAGGGACCAGTTACAAAAAAAACCCCAACAAAACAATAACAACAAAAAAAAAGACCTCTTGAAAATCTTGATTGGTTCATGTCTCTATTATGCAGTTCATGAAATCTGCTGAAATCAGAGATGGTTTTTTAACCCTATGACAGATGGAGCCAGGATGTCTGTGTCATCAAAGAGAGGAAAAATGAAATGTGAGTGAGCACAGAAGTCAGTAAATATGAGAATAATTGGAGTGGGCATGCTGAGAGGGTAAGGAAGGATACATTGCTGTCATTTTCTTTCAGCCATCAGCTTTGAAGCCAGCTACTGGTCTGTGTAAGTGACCTCTACAGCCTAAGCAGAAAGAGGTTAGAGGGTTAGATAAACACACAGTTCTATATAAACCCTTCAGGAACACCTATCTAGAGGTTTTTTTAGAATAATGAGACAGTTGTTCTTCTTGCCGAGTATGAACTAGGTGATCTGAATTTCTCTTTACTTCTGGAGGTATTTATTTTACATTTTGACCTTGGTTGTAAACTGGAATTTTCCATATAGTTCGAAGATTTCCTCTGGTTTCTGCTAGTAAGCACGATCATCTGGTTAGGAAAAAAAGGTCTTGATTAAATATATAATTAAATTCTGTATCTTTGAAATGCTGAATGTTGTTCACTACTGGAGATATGAGGCAGTTCAGACAGCTATGGACTGGACTCAGGCTGTCAGGTTATAACATCCTTTTATCTATTGGAGATGAGTCTGAAAACAGATTACCTAGTCTTTAATACTCCCATTACAAACCTGTTCTAGAACTGTGTTTGGTAGGTATGGTAGTCATAGATGGTCTACCAGTTTCCAAAGTAAGTGATTTTATAGACATTATTGACAGTATCAGCCTTTTAAGCTTAAATTATTCCTGTCTAGAGTTTGTTGCTGCAAAGTAATTTTTAATGCTCAGAGCTTTTGTTTTATTTGGTACATCAAACAAAGCAAGTTCTTCTGTTTTTCTTGCAAAATTTAGAATTAGGTTTTTATGTGTCTAGGCAAGAAGATTGGGCTAAGATAAAGCCTAATTGTGGTGGGTTTGTGTTT
>WBMZ01016015.1:0-42990 GCA_013400975.1 Atrichornis clamosus
TGCCTTTCAAACTAAGACAGTCCCATACAGATCAATACTAATATATTCATCAGAAACTTTTCAATAATTAAGTGAAAATATGAAGATGTACAAAATATTCAGAGTACTAAAGTTGTCTGTGAAGTGTCACATAATATGATACTGAGCCACTAGAAAATAAACTAGGTAATTAGATGCCAGGAAGTATTTTGTTACAATGGAAGTACGTATCTAATTTTATACTGACAGATTTTAAATTACCTATTGCCACTCAAAAAAAAAAAAATCCAAAATTTTTTTCTTACAATTTCTGAGAATGTTCAGAGCATTCAGCAGCAAATGAAAGGGTAAGCAGGATGTTCCAAATTATCAGGAACAAAACTGAAAACAAGATGCTATCATGTATTTGTGAGCATTATGAGGAATTGAAATCAAGGCTGCGCTCTGCAGTTCTGGTCACAGAATGCAGAAAGAGGATTTGGAAGAAGAAAGAAAGGTGATCGGAAGTACGGACTGGTTCTAGGTAGAGAGACAATGCATTGATCCCAACACTTGAGGCAGCTTCAATAAAAGTTGAAACACACATATGAATATTATGGAGCAACTGAAAAAGGAATTAATATATAATCTTCCACAGGAGATAAGAACAATGATATTCATAAGACACACGTGTAACCAGTGATAGGAAAGAACATGCTTTTTACATTCAGAAATAAGCAAATAGTGAACTTATTTTCACAGGATATTTGCAGCAATTAAATATGTGTTTCAGGGAGAAAAGAAATTGACTGGAAGATAAACTGAACCATATATTAAACATAGCAATCCAATTAAATGTCAGAGAAAATAAAATGAAATTTTAATTACTTACCATATCTTATGTTGTGTTCTAAAATTATTAAAAGTTATGAAAGCACTGACAGTAAAAATTAACATGAGATCTTTAATTCTGTTTTTACTACCTGTGATCTGATCAATATATCTGAATCAGATATTTCTTCACTTTTGGGTGGGCTTTCTAATGAAAAGAAGAAATAACAGGAAATAGTTAAATTTAGACATGAAAATACAGTTAGGAAGAAACTTAATGCACTAGTTATACAAACTACCCTAGTTCTCTCTCAAATGCAATTGCTATTTACCACTTCATTAAAGTACAGGTCTAGTGCTAATGTTCATACAATATGAACCGAGACTGGCACTGTCCATAATTAGACACATGCTGATGCTATTAATATACATTGCCAAAACACCTGGAACTACCTGGACACATTCAGGCGCATGGACATAGACTCGAGCAATTGTCCTTCAATTTTAGTAGTTTTTATCACACTTCCACTACTGCAGTAGTAGTAGCAATTAAGCTGGCACAAACCTTGCAGGCGTGTTCACATCCGACGTATTGGTAATGCAGAGTATTTTACAGTGTTTCTCACACACTGTGGCTTGCAGGATTCCAGTTGCACCGTAAGGCTCTCGTGTCTTAATTGTGAAGTAGTTGACTTTAAGTTGTAGAATTTCTGATGGTCTTTTTAATTGTTCCCAGTATGCTGGGGGAGCCTTTCATGGTCTGGGAATAAAATCCCCACAATAGCAGTAAATACAGGGCAGAAAGAGAAAAGACTATTTATATTTCTACCATTTTTTGAGTAAATAGATATATTTAGTTTGGTTTAACCATGTCAATGGATTTGTTTTAATATACATGAATTCACAAACACTCAATATTGCCTGCAACAAAACAAATTTTCTCAACAAAATGATTTTTTTCCCCCAGATGATAGTTAGAAGCATCCCTAATGCCTGATTTTGGTTGTGAAAAAGACAGATGGAATCTTTTTAAGGCAGCTGTTCTGACTACTACACTTTTGCTCATTTCTGTAAAATTCCCACCTAAATTTCTCTTGGAGAGAAGACAGTAACTATAAGATGATAAGCCATTTTTTTTAATATGTATGTGCCAGCATTACCCACTTACAAATATATTTCTGACAGTGGTCAAAACAATGTTTGTTTACTTTGTATGGAACCATTCACATCAGTTTTTACTTTAAACATGCTTTATTTTTACAGAAGTAACCCGATCTTCACTAATGATTCCTATTTATGGTGATTTCGTTCCCTCAGCAACAGAAAACACTTGTTGCTCCAATCTATTATTTTCAACACAAGTCAGATATAGTGCATTAAGTTCAGATGTCAAGTATATGTGTGCATATCTACTGATTTCAAAGATTTTGTATTTATGTAAAACCAGGCTAAGGAGTTAAAAGATTAATTTGTTCTTTTCTGCCTGTCCTGTTTAATATGCTATTAGAGTCTGGTCATGTCTGAGAGGTCCATTTGACAGAGCACATCAGTGTTACTGGCAGGGAAGACTTTGCAAAAATAGATTACTGTAATACATACAGGCATTATGAAATTACTATTCTGCTGAAGTTTTATGTCTAATGACTGTCTAACAGCAGAATAGCATGCTATGCCCTGCTCCAGAAAGGCAGTTGCTTAGCCAATTGAAGGGTCGTCCAGACTAGAAAACTGCTTTGACTGCTAAGAGTATTTTACTTAAGCTGTCAACCAGAACAGCGGGACCACATGCCGGTGCAGCTGAACCATGGGTGAATTTAGCACTTCACCACAGATACTTAATCTTTAAAGGCAATTTAATGTTTTAGATCTAATGCATTGTATATTATTACACTATTTCTAGACAATACTAATTTTCAATTCGTATAATTTTTACTACTATTCGAACATTAAGTAGCATAAAGTGGTTCAGATTAAAGTCAATGCATGGGTAATTGAGTTCATCTACAATAACTTTGAAAATTTCATAGAGACCTTTGAGGTGCTAAATTCTCATTAATGAATGGAAATAAGTTTAAATATAAATGCATAATTAAACAAAGCCAGAGAAAGCTGAGTCTTGGAAGAGAAACAATGCCCCCATCTGGAAGAGCTTTATATTCCCTTTATTCTGAGGTGGTTTTAGCCATGTTATTCTATCTTAACACTGGAGCACATCCAATGACAGAATTGGTGTAGAAGCATGCAAAAGGATTCAGATCATAGAATCATAGAATAACTCGGGTTGGAAGGGCCCTTCATAGGTCATCTAGTCCAACCCCAAGATCTCAAGAGAAGTACAGCACAGGATGGTTTTGCCCTGCCATGCAGTGCATAATGCGTGCATCCTGTGCACACAGAAATCACCTCATAAGATGACTGAGTACAGTACTGATGAAAAGATGTTTAATTCACAAGAGGTAATGCTTACAATTATATTGATCTTTTGGCTGTGCAGCTCAGTACATGAGACACTCCAAATACTGAACAATATATAAAGCCTGGATTATAAAAGTGATTAAGGTAAGCTCCGTAAGGCGCTGGTTCAATATATCAGAAAGAAAAGGAGAATAATTTTTCCAGTCAAAGTTTCACGCACTTAATTCACAAATGAAAAACAAAAGATCAGCGAATAAACCTCTGGCAAATCTCCTTGGGAAAGCTGTGCATAAATAGCCAGGCAATACAACTGAATGTGAGTGATAAAACTTACATGGGCACTAAAAGAGGATAACTTTACTTTTAAACAAAAAAATCTGAATTTCACTTTATACAAACTAACCTCTTTTTGTGCTCAGTGTTTATGTAATTTCTTGTTCTATAGGTAGCAGGAAACAACACTAAAACCCACAATCCTCCTTCTTCATCATAGGAAAAGAAGGACAAGTACCTTTTCTTTCTCTCCAGTGTTTAGAGGAAGAAAGAGGAAGAACTTTGTACTTTCTAATGGAACTTGTCTTTTGAATTTTGATGGTTTTTCATGATGTATTATTAAAAGTTGAACTATGTGAAATGAATAACTATATCTACAAACATAGTATGATTTCCTGACCTAACAAGTTACTGAGTACCTAAAAATTGTTCTCTTCCTTTAAAGGAAGGCAAAGTTAATGCAATGTTCAATATTAAAATCTGCAACATGTACAAAAGTTCTATACAGATTTTCTATAAACCCAGTTTCTGTACACCAGTCATGGCATAATGCTACTGATCAAACAATTGTAAAATTGCATAAATGAAGAACTTTTTAATAAGAGATAATAAGCATCCATTTGATGGATGGCAACTTTATTAATTTCTTTATTTTAATAACAGTATACTGATTTATACCTGCTGATGGTGTTAACTGGTAGTCAATAATGATAAATATTGTCTATGTAAGTAGAACAAATTTTAAATGCTGAGATTTAAATCCCCAATGGATTAACTGCAAAACACTCCAGTATCATATGCCTCACCCCTTACTCATTTTGTCATTTCTCTTTCCTCAACACATTTTCTTTAACAGCATGAAAAATTGATCAACCATGCACGAAGCACAAAAAGAATTTCTTCTGATTCATCGGGTAAGAAAACAACCATTAAGTTAATATCAATATAAATAATAGCTATACTTGCTATTTATTTTTTTAAATACCAAGACTTTTTCAGCTGTAACTGACACTTTTAAATGCCATATTCAGGAAGGAAGCAGTTAATGTGTTAAAAGATAGTCAAAGGAAAAAATAATCTGTTTACCAGGAAATGCAAAAGCTCTTATAAGATAATGTTGTGGTGAGATGCTTGAACAGAATATAAGTTTCTGTATAAGGAGATTCAGTTTGTACTGGAAAACTCCAGTGTAACTGATGTATCAGTTACAGTAAATACTGAAACCCTTTTATTTAATTGCTAACTTTTATTGCTAATTCCCCATGCAGTTTCAAAAACCATAGATCATTTTTGAATCTGCTCTTGACTAAATTCACTTTACATCACAGTGCAGTTACCAAAAATTGCATTGGAAATGAGAAGGGATGATGTTTCCACCAAAGAAACAAACAAACCCTAATTAGCTGGGGAGTTTACCCACTGAACCTCCAGCTTTAGAATGCTTCTCAAAAAAAGGGAAGATTTACTCTTACTTCACTAATTTTTGCCCTTCAGAAGCCCTGTGGGACAACTTGATGTTTTGGCTTGCAGAAGAGTTTGCAGAAGTTAATACATCATTGTTTGCTTTATGTTTACCTGTTCGACGGAGCGTATTTCAGCTTGTTGGGCTGAAGTGCCCTGATAATTTAACACACCAGATCTATGAGCTGCTTTGCTGCTGGAAACAGACCCTTCCAAGGTCGGCTGATAAACAGCAGCTCCTGTCTCGCTATTTGAGGAAGAGTGGCAGAAGTGATCTTTCAGAAGGGCTTCGTTTAAAGTGGCAAAATAAGGTGTACACTTGTCAGAATCGCTGGCAACTAACAGCCCAATTTCTCTTCTTTCTTGTTGAAAAGTATGACTATTTCCGTGATACCTCTGGATAAACAAGTGACAGGGATATCAGTCAGGGATAAGACTATTTATCTGTTACTTTGCAACCTCTTTACTAAAGCAAAGTATAATAGCAATGTCCTTGCTTGATAAAAGTGAACATTTCTTATGTGGAAAAGTAAGATATTGAAAATATAGGTATGAAAAATTATAGACGGATCTTCATAGGTTTCTGAGAACTTTAATTGTTTGCACATGCTATACGCAGTCAACACAGAGTCATATTTCTATATATTAAATATTAGACATTATTCATTATATCAAAATATAATTATTATATATTATATTATATCATAATATATGGATTACTCTATGTCCAGTATTTATAGCTACCAAATTCTTCAGATTCAAGCATAATGCACAGACAGAGGTAACTTCTTCTTACTTTCTTATTTGTTAGTAATTGATTCTGCTTTTATATTATCTGTGAATGTTTTTCATCCTTGTGAATGTCATAGCAGATTTCAGTGTTACCACAAGTGAATGTGTAATCTGTTTCCTGGATTTATGAGATTTATTGCTTCATTTTTAACTGTCATTGTAATTCAGTCTTTTAGGTTACCATCAAATTTGGAAAAGGGAGTATTTCTTCATATAAATTTTAAAATGTATGTCTTTGAAATTTTGTTATATTAAGTTCTTGTATCGAAAGTACAGATAGTAACCCAGTGTATTTGTGCCATTCCTTAGTCACGTATTTCAATCTCTAAAAAGTAATTTATTTCCAAAATGCTAAATAGGATTAAAATAATTTTTAAGTCAGAGCAAGAGCAAAGTTGATGTTTATAACTGTGTGTCTACTAAAATAATATTCTATTTAAATGCTTCTATATTGCAATCCACGTCATACAACACACCAAAAATTTTCCTAAACACTAAACTGATTTCTGTTAAAGGCACAAAGTAGCTGGCAAGGGTCAGTGAAACACAACCCTGAGACCAAGCTGACTCCTTGGTACTTACACATATTGTGGTTACACAGGTTGCCACACCTGGGTGATTTCCCTACTGCTTCAGCAGTGTGCAACAGATGCCTCTTTCTTCAAGTCCACCTGTGCACAATTAATTAATGCTATTCTTCTAGATTCAAGGCACCAATTATTTTCCTCTTTCACTTCTCCTTTAATAATATAATATAAACTTGAAATATTAATTTATACCAAAAAGTTATCAATCTAAACTTTATTAATGTTTAGACTATTTAGAAACCCTGGATGTTATGATGACAAATCTTAATTGTGATACATAGTTAGTCTCTGTATTTAATTTATTGACGTCATATATTTGCAATATTTCCAAGTTACTTCGATAAATTAGAGAATTTCATGGTAAAAGCAAAGATAAATAGTAATAGTATTAATTAGTTTGATTCATCTGTTCAGTGTCTCATCCTGTGTTACTATCAGTTTTTAGGTATAAGACAAATACATGAGTAATTTAACCCCCTCTCTGTGAACTAAACATACTAACCATCCTTTCCTTTATTTTTTTTTAAATAAAGAGGGAGGGGGTTTAACTGTAAGCTGAATTTTTGTTAGAGGGAAGAATTGTGACACTTTTCTCGATTCTGACCACATTTTGGCATCAGATTGTGGTCATCAGTGCCTGTTTTTTGGGACTGGATATTCACTTTCAAGCTCAGCAGGTTATTGTCAGTATGTATGTATGTTATGATCATGACTCAATGTATGATGGTAAGACAAAAAAATACTGGAAATATTGCAAAAAAAATTGACTTAATTTCTCCATCTAAATTAAAAGTGTTTTGATACAACTTCCAACATTCTGCCACAAGATGGCATCTGTGTCTAACAAAAACAATGCCTGTATTTCACATGCTGAAAAATACGTGCATTAAACACTACCAAAAAAGTAAAAGCCATCTATAAAGATCTGGATACTCCACACAGTATCAGACACTGGAACAGGTTGCCCAGAGAAATTGTGGATGCACCATTCCTGGAGGTATTCAAGGCCAGGATGGGGCCATGAGCAACCTGGTCTAGTGAAAGGTGTTCCTGCCCATGGAAAGGGGTTTGGAAATAGATGATCTTTAAGGTCCTTTTGAATACAAAACATTCTATTACTATATGATCAATACTGTTAGTGCAAGTCAGCAAGAATTGTGGGCATTTCAGTACCATCTATAGAAAGGGAATACTGCATTTAACTTCCTCTTCCTAGGAATTTAAGATTATTTTTTACATTAATTGAACGGTAAAATTATGTGAAATTTGCCATACTAAAATCTAGTTTTTATTAATAGCAAACAGAAATCAAGTGACTAAACAAACAATATATTTTATTAAAGTTTGCAGAAGCTATTAATTAATTAGATTAAAATTTTAAAAAATTTAAATATACTACTTGATGTTCTTCTCCTTTAAGGAGATAATCTTTAGGTCTCCTGATTATTGTTCTCTTCTTGCAGTAGCTCTCACTTGCAATTTGAAACTAGCAACTAGTCTTGCTGTGGCTCAGCAAAGCTGAGCTGGCTGGGGAGGTACTTTTCCTCTATTCCTCTCCCTCCTCATCTCTCCCACAAGTCCTGCCTTGTGCCGGGGCTTTCCAGCCTAGCTGCTCTGTGTAACCTTCACAGCTTTTCTGCCCACTTTTTTGATAGTTCATCTTCTGAAAAAACATGGCTAGCATTGAGCACACACCTTCTCAGCTCACAAAAATATTTTGACAGAAAAACATATTTTAAATGTGCACTTTAGCAAAAAAATATATAAAGAGATAAACATATGCAAACCAAATATTCTTATGCCTTCCCACATTGTTTCTTTTTCTCTACCAGGTATGCATAGAAGCACCCTCCTTGTCTAGGTCTCTTGGCAGGAGGAGGGAATGGGGGGTGTGGGGTGTGTGTGTTTCCCTTCATGTTAGGTCTCAACCAAAAGGCTTACATATAGATACACTTTTGATTCCATTTTTTTGGTCAGAGAAGAGATTCATCCCTCTCTGAAGTTCATAGGCTGTAAACCAAACCTTATAACAAAATAGGTTTTAGACCAATGGGTGGCCTTCTGTACAATACAATGACATCAGCAGCAATGAGACCCAAAAATGTAGCTCTTTATGGCTAAATTAAGATCAAGCTGAAGCAGCATCCCAAGAGACCTTTTCAAAAAGAGAATAGTGGGACGTCAAATAACGTGGCTCTCCAACCTTAAGGAAAGAAGAATATCTGACTACTCTCTTCCTTTCTGAATAGCAAGCATCAGTCACAGGCTGATATGGCTCAACTATTGATGTAGAAAGTCCAATTTCTTAACTAGCATCAACACTGTTCTTTGCTTTTCAGGAAACCACATGTTGTCTCCTAAATGAAAGGGCTCCCTTAGTGAGATTTAAACTCACTGAACAGCAGTCAAAATGTGGAAAAGAATGAGTACTACATGGGACAAATCTAGTTCTGTGCTATGTGTTTTAATTGACTCTAAAAAAATAGGTAGGACCGAGAGCAATATCTGAGCTTTACGGCTTAGAATGTGTATGTTTTCTATACCTAAAGAAAAGGTGAAGCTGCACATTTTTGCAAAACAGTGAAGGCAACTGAATGGAAAAGCAGCTAAGACAGAAAGCCAGTTGCTCATAAAGAAATCACCTAAACAACTACAGTTTGGTTAACTGAAAACAGAATTATTGTAATACTGAACAGTTAGTCAAATAAAAAAGGAAGAAACACAAATATGCCTTTTGTGGCATTATTACAGGATGGATTGCCAACTGCATCTGAGATTATGAAATGCAAAGTCATAAAGCGGACTTTGCATACACAGCATTTAAAACACAAATTCTCTCTACTTAGTGAAACAGGGTTCAATAAGCAGGATCAGTAAACAGATTAGTACAGATGTTTAATTAAAAAAAACTGAAGATGGCATTTAATCAAGATCCCCTACAAGCCCTTTTCAAAAATGAGTTGTTGGGGGTTTTTTTCTATAGCCTTGGTTAAGTACTGTTTATATAGGACCATGTGTAGTGAAGTCATCTTCAAGCACAAGAGTCTGAATTTAAAAGCTTCTCCCAAGTGAATTGCAAGGGAGCCCACATGCAGAGCAGTTTGGTGGGAGATCCTGAGTAGAGGCTCCTTCCAGCTTTTCTCAGCAGCTCATTTTAGGGAACAGGTCTTAAGTGCAGTGAGATAAACCCCTGAAAACACAAGGGCACTCAGGAAAGTGGCATAAAATAGCTCCCTTGAAATAATTCCTTCCTTTCCATAATATCTCTGCACCTTACCCGAAGATAAAACAAAAAGTCCTTGGGCATCTCTAACCCACTTAGAAAATTTGTCAACTAAAGAAATGGAGTATTTGCAATTTCTCTTTTTCTAAGCAGCAACAGGTCTTGAACATGTGTCTCGATACCTGCTGAGTACCTGCGTGTTCTAAGGCTCTTTCAGAGCCTCCTTTTTCATGGACATGCTAGAATATTTTCTTTAATGACTGTGCTTACTATTAATCATGCAATCATTATTTCTACATCAGTAGAAATAAGGTCTATGCATGATGCTCTGAAAATATACTTAGGTCTAATAATTCTAGATATTGTAGATATTTGGAAAAGCACTGACATAACCTATTTCTGCTGATCTGAAGCAGAGTCAAATCATATCACACAGAATGAATGTTATGGAGCTGAAAAAAATATGGAAACTTTCCTTGTGTAGAGACATGTTTTTCCTCAGAAAAGTAGAATGATTGATAAGATTAAACTAAGAATCTTTACTAGGTAAATTCTAAACCAAATACATTACCTTTAAGGTTGATTCCTCATAATGTGTTTTATTTCCTCCCAGGAAACACTCAACAGTCTTTCTCAGTCATCATAACAGTAAAAAACTTTTACTACAGTAAAAGAAAAATAAAATTTGAAGAGTTCCCTTTATTAACACAGACTGATGTGAAAACAACTTTCTCATATACTATTAGAGATGAGCAAATGGCTTATTATGAATTAGTGATCTTCTGTAAAATTGTAATAAATCATAGTAAAGCTCACAAGAATGGAAAAGCAGAATTCATGTTCCATCCTTTCCCCCTAAACAATTAAAATGTCATAAACATAACAAAAGTGATTCTATAATACAGTATTCAAGTGTAAGACTTTGTTCTTATCTCTAGTCTATGTGAAAGACAAGAGTTCATCATTACTATTGAAACCCTAGTCTTAGTCTTTCAAAAAAATTCATATGCTTTTGAACTCTCCATTACATATATAATTTCTTTATTTCGCAGTGGGTATATCCCCTTTACAGAAGATTTTCCAAAGCCATATTGGAGGTCTGAAATGTCACTCACCTTTTTTTGTCCTTTAAACACCTACCACATCATTGTTCCCATTAAGACCTTTTCTGTTACAGTTTCCCAAGTGGAAAAAGATGGTGCCTCCTCAACTTGTTATATTACTTTAAAATCCATACATAACCTTTATCATCATTTCACTCTATTTAGAAGGCCAATTTAGATAACATGACTTCCAGAAGTGTTTTCACCCATTTTAATTTTGTTCTTTTGTCAGATTATGGCCAGAGCAGACTAATTATTTACCAGAAACTGAAACAGCTTGATAGAACTGGAAGGATTCCAGCCAGGATTGTTATTCCTATATGACTGTTTCACACTACAAGTGCCAATTCAGCCAGCAGATATCACAGAAGAGCTCCTGCAAAGATACTGTTTGTTGTATTTTCAAACCTAAAATCAATATGTAAAAAGTCATTTCACTAAGAGGAAGAGAAATTCATTCATGGAATTCACTAATGGAAGAGAAACTCCTGAAAGACTGTGCATTATTTACTTGTCTCTTAATGAGTTACCCTGTTTTAGAGTATTTTGAGGTGAAGGGATGCAAATCATTTAAGATACAAATATTACTCAATCAGAAATAGGAATGTTTTCTTTCTATTAACACTAATAATTCGTAAAAATTGTGCATGAAGAATTAAGGAAAGGAATAAAAAATGTTGAAGGAATAAAAAGTGTTTGTAGTGATAAAGGATCAAATGTGTAAAAATATTTTGGAGTATTATATTTCTAGAAAGAAAGAGGAAATTATTTTAAATTGAAGAAACTTGCAACACAATTAGAAGACCTTATTGCTCTATATACTTCTAAAGATTTTAAGAAACTAGCAAACTTATTTGAGGCAAGTGAATAATTACTAATGAAGAGAGCCAATTTATTTTCTTTATGTTTCTCTTATGAAGTTTTGATGAAATGTCATTTCTCCTAGAAAACAATATGCTACAAAAATCTGGAAGTTTACCAAGACTATTTGTCAAGCAATAAATTAAGCTGCTACAACAACAGATTTTACAGTACTTGTAAAACTAAATCCAAAAGGAGAATACTTTAGTTTATCTATGTTTACATACAGAGAAATGCCTAAAAGTTTAGATTTTTATCAGTCTGGAAGTAAAACAGTGAAAGCATCCAGTTATTTTTTTAAACTACATAGACAATTCCTGAAATGTTCCGGAAGCAAGGGTTACCAAGAGGTGTGCTTAGAGCTGAATGGCTTAGAAGTAAACAAGGAAGAAAACGAGGTAAAACTACATTGACTCAACATGTAAAGTCAGCAAAACTGCTGTGGGTTTACTCAACCCACTCAATTTATTTTGCCCTGAGGCTTTGCTTGAGAGTCTTTTTAATTAATTTAGTTACATACTGTGTAAGTACTGTTAGTTTTAATCAAGAGCTTCACATTTTTCTCATCATTGTCGTGCAAATGTAAATAAAATCCCAGTAAGTACTCAGAAAATATTTCTAAGAGGGACAGGAAACTGTCAGTGCTAGTCTAGAAGAGATTGAGGAGACTTCCTCTGCAGCATGGTGCGTGGTTCTGCTCATGTATCTTCAAAGACAGTGAACTTAAAGTGCCGAATCTTTGCTGAGCCCTTCTGTAGAGATTGAACAGGTAAAAAATCAAGGAAAATGAGAGAAGTTCTTCAAAGGAAACTAAAAAATGTCTTGTCTAGACAGGAAAACCCCAGAAAATTTGAAAAGTTATTTTCAATTAGATAAATAATGTACTGGTTGCAGAGCATAAAAAAATATAGACGGGGAATTAGAAATACTTTCCTAGCCATCACAAACTTCCAGTAGGACTAAAAGGAGTAAGTACTGCAAGCATTTTCAAATGAAGTTTTTAAAGCTCATGAAAGGTTTTAGACCTTCAGTGGAGAACTGAAGTCACAAGGAGAGGCATTCTTTGTCCATTTTTGTGTTCCTGGATTATACAGACTGATATAAACTGGATAGGAAATATCAACATATCCTTTATGCCAGTTGCTCAATCCGCATCCTGTTGCAAGCAGGCTCCTGCCACTCCTTGTCACATTACACACTGGGTACATGGACAGACATACATACTCACACCTAAACCTGAAGGCAATAAACTCAGTTCCTGTCTAAAAAAGGTACAAAATCAACCTGATTTGTGACTTCTTGGCTGACAATAAACTGGTGTCAAGTCTTTGTCTCTTTTCTTTTTCAGTGACTGGTAACCATGGCTACCCAATATAATAAAGTTCACTGATTCACAATGCTGCAATTCAGGGTGTGTTTATTGTAACTGATTTTGTTATGGAACCCCAAGAAGAAAAAACTAGTAATTCAGGGTGAAATGGAAATTAGCTACTAGTTAAAATTTTGCTTGTATTTTAATAAAAAATGCATGCTTTGTTGAACAGCATAATTACTTTACCTGAATAATTTATGACAGCCAGTCTGTCCCATTGAAATGTTCATATTAATTTTAATGAGCTTGTCAAAGCTCTTCTAGCCATTTTATGTTGAATAGATTTAGCTGGGGTAATATTTTAACCCATTACTCCTTTTAACCTACATAAAATTCTGTTTTATACAAAATATCTTCTTTATTTTCAATTTATAGATTAACATCTATAGTCCATTCAAATAGTAGTAACGTTATGATTGTCTATAATAAAGATTATATTTCCATATAAATTTAAAGTTTACTGCTGAAGGAAAATAGTAATAAAAACTTGGGAAAAAAGATAGATTTTTAGCTAATTGGACTGGGAGGGAAAGTATTTAAATTGAAATTGTTTCAATTAAAAGTGTTTGGATGCAGTGTTTGCATTTACATTAGTAAGTTTTTCCATTGCTTAAATTTACAGTAGCTATACATTTTCACTTTATTCTGAACAGACTGGGACACATCTGATGTGCATGTTTTTGTTTTTTTCCATTGTGTAGCTGTTTATGCTTCCATCTAAAAATTTTCTACTTTTAACTGCTTTCCATCACTAAAATTAATTTGGACTATTGATCAACAAATAGTATAGAAACTGATAATATAGATATCATCATTCCAATTTCACCTTTTCTGTGTACACCTTCTTCACTGCATTCCTGATGAACCTCTTAGAACATCAGTATTTATCTGACAGACTTTTTTTTTAATCTCTACTTAAGCATGTGAGGACCAGGACCAAACTCTGTTGTAAAAGACACAAAAATTCTGTGTAAGAACTAAGCATACAAGGTTTGTGGAGAAATGTAAGGAGCAGGAAAAAAAATATTATTGTTACACCCAAAGGGACAGAAACACACATCCTTTGACTGATTGGGTTTGGTTTAGGTGACAGAGTTCCTTTCCATGATGACTGATTCATTTCTGTCAACTATTTCTGAACTACAGAAACATTTTAACAACTTATTTGTATATTCATCATTCTGGTCAGGAATGGAAACAATCTTCTTCAAAAGCCCATAAAACTCATTAGATGTTTTTATATGGCTTGGTTGAGCTAAATTTTCATTTAAAACACCATGGGGGAAAAAAAAAAAAAAAGACAAGGAGATAATTTTCTTCCTATATTGTCTATAAGAAATTATTTCAAAATCCTCTATCTGTACTAGTCTCAGAACTGCAGTCTTAAAATCCGAAACCAGGTTTGGTAGATGGTTACCTCTAGCTTATTCTTCTATTTCTACGGCTTTTCAGATTTTTTTTTAACTCAACACATAAATTTGTTATCTTAGTCCCTGATCATAAACTAATATCTGGGATGTGAGGACTCATTCAGTAAACAGCTATTCTGCTACCTAAAAATAGACAATATTACAATATTAGTCTGAAAATTTTAAGGATTAAAAAATCCCTAGAAGATTAATTTAAGTACATTTTTAGATGATTGACTAATGTTACTTCAGTTTTTAGAAGTTGGGTAACAGGCTTAAGTGGAAAAAAACTCAGATCTTTCTTATGGTAGTGGACCAATGTTGTGGTTAGCAGTAGAATATGTTCAATAAGGGGAGATTCTTCAGAAGGAGATAAGACTTTCTATTGCCCTTAGTCAGAGAAAATAATCTAGAAATACCTGTAATGAAGGGAGGATGGGATGTAATTATAGTACCGTACACCTGCAGCCCCCAGTACCTAAAAGGAGGGTTGCTGTTAGAGTACAAATCATAAGTACTTGAGTTTTAAATTTTTTTAAATTTATGTAATGATGGGAGTATCTCTCATAACTTGCTCCCACTTGTGCTAAAATTCAGCCACTCTATGCTACCAAACAGGACAGAATCTCCTAGTGACACCAAACAAAATGCTGATTCATTGACAGATATAGTTTATTTCAGTCTTCTAGACGCTTGAGTAAGTGAGAATAGAGATTACATGTAACAGACAAAAATGCCTTGAGAGTATGCTTTCATGAGATGTTTCAAATATGCTTATGTTATTATAATGGTTTTAAAATTTTAAAACAACTATGAGAGCATGCCATGGGATGGAAAGTATTAATTTATTTTTCCTCTTTTCCATGATACTACAGTGTAACAAGGAATTTATAAATGTTTTGCCTCCACAGGCCTCTAAGCCCACCCATGGTCTACAAGAGGGTTTCTTATTATAAAATGAAATACAAGCGGAAAAAACATAGATGTACAATAAGTTGTCATAAAAAACTGTATGATATGAAAGGAAGGGAATTTATCTTCCACGAGAATTTTAAACTTTGAAATACAAAAAAAAAAAATCAATTAAACCATGCAGTTTGCCTCTTTTCTCTAAAAATTTTATTTAGCATGTAATCTCTTAGACATAAAAGTTCAAGGGGATTCTTTCAAATAAGTTTGTAAAAAAAGTAGATGGCTTATTCTGGTAATTTTTACACTTGCAATATTTTTTTGTAGTATGCTGAATTACAATTCTGACTTATTTTTTGTGCTCCTAATTGATACCATTGGGGCTTCAAAATCTGTTGCAGACTTCCTGCTTTTACTATACTCAAAATTATGACGGGATTGCAGCCAAATTTATTTTCTGCAATTTTTACATTTGCAATTTAACCAGCAGTGTTTGATGAATCTCAAATACTACAAAACCTCTTTAATTCTCACTAGATAGCCAGAATTACAGCAACTCTAAAACCATAAAACAAGAGAGCAGTTTTGTGACTTGCCTTAAAACTAGAATAAAACAATACCCACTATTGTCTGAGAAGACTGAGATTTAGAGAATATGGAATTTCATTTTCCAATGCACTGCAGAGACCTGTACTTGGAGAACAAGTGCTCATTTCTGATCACTCCTTTTCCATCCAAACGTCACACAGGAGTGTGACAATGCTCTGGAGCATAACCTCAGTCTGTAACAACATCTGGGAACCTGGGCATTCCATGTGCCTGGAATGGCCAGGTGGAATCATATTTATTTGCAATCCCATGCTGTTTCTTAGAAACTAGAAAAATTTAATGTCTGCAAGGAGTAAAACAGTATTTTTATTTCTTTTATGTACTCATGGCACTAGATATAGTAAGAAGGGGGCATTTTAGGACAGATATTTTTTGTTGAGGGGAAGATGGGAAAAATGGAAAAAAAACCCCACTAAAATATAATTGCCACAATAAGAGTGCCACACAAAACAGTGAAGCTCCGCAAGCCTAAAGTGTCCACATAAATGTGAGCATCATCCAGAGTTATATCAGGGTGAAATGAAACAGCCTAGAACATGGTTAGGCCATGCTTCAGAGCACAAGCTGTACCACAAAGGGCTTTGCTTTAGGAAAATATGTCATCTCAGTATGCCATAGCAATCCTTTCCTGGAGCAACAAATTACAGCCCCTGTCAGATCAGACCTGAGGGACAGTGGTCCTATGCTGCATGTCTGACATTTCTGAGTTTAAAAAAAGCCAATTTAATGAACCTAAATGTTCAAACACTCAAGAAACAAAGCTCAACTACACTGTATTTTCTGCATCCTCTTACTCAGGAAAATATTATCATTCAGTTAAGTATTTCCCTCAGGGAAGTAGGATACTACTCCTGGAATATACCGATGTAGTGCATTAGAAAGGGCATTGCCAGCAGACTGACGGAGGTGATCCTGCCCCTCTATTCACCGCTGGTGAGGCACATCTGGAGTGCTGTGTCCAGAGCTGGGCTCCTCAGTACAAGAGACACGTGGTGATCCTGAAGCAGCTCCAGCAGAGGGCAATGAAGATGATTAAGGGACAGGAGTATCTCTGTTATAGAGAAAGGGTGAGAGAGTTGGGCCTGTTCAGACTGGAGAAGAGAAGACTGAGAGGGGACCTCATCAGTGTCTATCAGTATCTAAAGGGGGGGTGTCAAGAGGATGGAGCCAGGCTCTGCTCAGTGGTGCCAAGCCACAGGACAAGAGGCAATGGGCAGAAACTGATACACAGGAACCTCCACTCGAGTATGAGGAGGACTTTACTGTGCAGGTGACTACACACTGGAACCGGTTGCCCAGAGAGGTTGTGGAGTCACTGTGGAGTCTCCCTCACTGGAGATATTCAAAACCATCTGGACACAATCCTGTGCAATGTGCTCTAGGATGACCCTGCTTGAGCAGGGAGGTTGAACCTGATGACTCACTGTGGTCTCTTCCAGCTGTACCCACTCTGTGATTCTGAGATCTGCCATGACATCAGAACTGTCCACAACATCTGCACTGTACAATTTCTTTCTTTCCTGAACATTTTGTCTGCATTGCACTTCGTAGAACCAGTACAGAAACTACAGTATGGTTTTGCACATCATGATTGCATAGTACTGGATATATTTAAAAAGAACATAATAAAGGATGACAGTAATACCTTAGCTTTGTCATCTTCTGGCTTGAATGCTTGTCACAAAATGCTAAGTATACTATGCAAAAGAATAACTGTAATTGAAGAAAGTGGAGCCAGGAACTTCCACTATAGAGTGTTAATGTAAAGCTGAACAGTGAATTAATGTTTAGGAGGGCTCAGATAAAGAGACGGAGTCACCAGGAATAAACAGACAGCCTAAGGTCTAATCAACTTGGAAAAAATCCTTAAGGCAAGAAGAAAACTAAAGGAGCATAAACACAAATTAAGATGACAAAACAAATGGAATGTGACAGGGAACAAGAGGAGAAAACAATCAAGGATCAAATTCTATTAAAGACTATATACATAACAAAGAATACACTCTAAAAATAGTACATGACACCAAGACAGAAAAGGTTATAAGCACGGCATCAGAATAAAAAAATTACCTTAGAAAAGGTATGACATAATTCAGTGCTCATGTTTTACATTTGTGAAAAAAAAGAGTGCAAAATTTCAAGAATGGGAGGATAGGCACAAAATTTATATATATATTTTTACTGATATTTTAGTTTTTGACTGTTGAAAGGAAGGCTTTTAAATTTCAAATCTTATCTAGAGAAAGCAATTCTATTGTATTTTTATTCTGAACTCTAAATTGTTTTCTCTTTAGAGAAATGAACAAAGCAGTTTCCTTGTTCATGTAGAAAAGAACCTCTTTTATGGAAAATTCCATGAGAAAGCCTAATTCTGCTTCTTTCTGATGGCAACAATGTCTTTAGCCTTATTTTACATATCTTCAAATTCTCTTGTTCAAGCCAGTCTCAAAAACTTTCTAAAAGCTGCATTTAAGCATACGTGTTTGTATGGCAGACAGTTCTAAGCCGGTCATCATATGACATTGCTGCAGATTACAAATGTTGTGTTTCAGAAGGAAATCTCTTCTTCCTGGAATTTTCTTTTTGAAAATATAGCATCTTTCCTGAAAACTGCAGTGAGAAACGTTTCTCCAGATGGCAGTTCCATCCATGTACAATATCTCTTCCTACACTGTTGCTCCTAACTTCCCATCACTGCTATTTAACACCATAAACTAAAGCTTGTGTCTGGAGCACTGATTACCCAATAATCTCTAGTATAAATGGAAATATTCTTCGAACACTTCTAATCTCCCAGCATTATCCCAGTTACCCTGGGTACCAAGATTGGCGTTGAAAAATATTCACTGAGCAGCTCAGCCTTCTGTTACTTCTTAAGAGTAAGTCATACACTAGAAGCTTTAGCATTATCATTGACATACAGAGGTTTTTCCATGGCATGATGCAGTCACTTGGCCCGTTCAACTCGTTTTGTACTGCAGTTGAATTTAATACGATTCAGGAACTACTATGACTCCTCAGCAGTTGTCTTGCATCTGGATAGAGTGTTCAAACCCTTGTTATGAGAATGGGTCCTCCCTGTATACCATATTCTGCCACTCCACTAAGAGGATGTTCAGGGTATATAGGAAAGATGACTAAAGATGGTTCAAGGCTATTCAATGACATATAGTACAGCTTGAACTGAAGTATTGGATTTGCACAGCCATTGCAAAAGTTCAATAAATATTTGCTTTCTTCCTACCAGTCAATTTCCCTTTAGAAGTTTTGCAAAGTAAAAGTGAGAAAAATAACCCCTTAACCACTAAATAGCTCTTTTCTCTACAGAAAACATTTTAGCAGACATAGATTTTATTACTTTCCCTTTTGGCAGCATCCAAAATTGATGTGCTATTCTGGATTCAGAATTTTGAAAGATTAACACCCCTCCTCACAATCTTCTAAAAACAACTAAATGAAAAATAAAAGCTTTCCAAATAATATTTGAGAGAATATAGAACCACTCAATTATGACATAGGGTTTTTTTATCTAGGACCATGTACCAACCTGATATCAAATACTGTGCTCCACTAGTAGCTAAGGATTTAACCCACAGCTCCTTTCCTTTGTAATATGCTCTATATTTTGCGTCCTGCATATAATTGGAGATTTTTTGCATCTACAACCAGACAGGAGTTCTGTCTTTATATGGAAGTAACTTAGCCACAAAGTTAATTTTCTATCATCACACCAAACCACTAAAAATCACGTAAGAATAACTCTTAAACCCTGAATATATACCATTCTCAGTTCAAAATTTTTAAGCATCATTATCTTAGAGCACTCACATATATTTCACCTTCACTCAAGCTCCTGTCCACACATACCTCAGATGTTACTGACATATAGAATAGTAAATGTCTTACTCAGTGAATAGAAAGTTGATACAAAATATTACATTTTTTTCTTTCAGATAAAAATCCAGCAAAATATTCCCTGAATAGCAGCACCAAAAAAACCCACCAAAACCCAAACAAACCACACCTACTTGTTTCCTTCATTTGAGAAAATAATTATCATTTAAACAACACTGGCTTGGCCATGATCACCACAGGACAGAAATATGAATGCCCTTCCCTTCTTTAATCACATACTGAAGGTCTACCTCAGAAAAAAATGATCAGTCTTCAAGACAATCTTCCAAAGGAAAGACACTACTTAGAAAAGCATATTAAGTATTCACTGATCTTTAATAAAAACTTTTTAAGAAAAGTTATTTTTCAGAAAAAAGAAACAAGTGTTCCAGAACAGCAGCAAAGTTCCTGATCACATGCATTCAACTAAATTTGGGGTTTTAATCAAAAATTAAGGGGACATCAATCTATAGGCTCATTATTAAGTGTTTTACGTCTATTTAAGCCTTTTGGGTCTTGTTGTGCTGGTTTTGGCTGAGGCAGAGTTCATTTTCTTCACGTTCGTTAGTATAGGTCTGTGTTTTGGACTTGTGCTGGGAACAGTGTTGATAATATAGAGATGTTTCTGTTACTGCTGAGTGGTGCTTGCACAGCGTCAAGGCCTTTTCTGCTTCTCCTACTGCCACGCTGGCAAGGGATCTGGGGGTGCACGGGAAGCTGGGAGATGACGCAGCTGGGACAGCTGATCCCAACCAACCAAGGGGATATTCTATACCAGCATGCTTGGCTTATAGAGCTCAGGGAAGAAGAAGGGAGGGTGTCCCATGCAGAGTGATGGTGTTTGACTTCCCAAGTCACCCTGATATACAATGAAGTCCTGCTTTCCTGGGGATGGCTAAACCCCTGCCTGCCCAAGAGATGCAGTGAATGAATTCCTTGGCTTGCTTTGCTACATGCAGAACTTTTGTTTTCCTTATTAAACTGTATTTCACTCAGCCCACAGGTTTTCTCACTTTTACCCTTATGATTCTCTCCCCCATCTCACTGGGAGGAGTGAGCGAGCAACTGCGTGGGGCTTGGTTACCAGCTGGGCTTCAACCATGACACATGTATAAAATCCAATACCATTTAGGGAAAGAGAGATATTAGATCCAGTCTTTTAATTAGAGTCTCTGAACTTTCCAAAGGCTTTCATTTATCCTATAGATGTTGATTTTCCACTGTGTTCAAAGGCTTCTTATAATTAAAAATGCCATGCCTTCATTAATTAAAATTAATGAAGGAATGTGATAAAAAAGAAAAATTGATAATATTGTATTATTACAACAAAATCATATCAAAAGAAAATCAGAAGTAAGATAAATTCACTTGAATATCAGTTCTCCATATATCTGATGGCATAGGCTATTGCAAACTACTTTACTAATTGGAAGTAAAACAATACAATTGTTGAACCAAATAAATCTCTGAGAGTACACAGAGGATAAAAATGTATAATTGACTTTGATCTTTAATTTATAAATTCGTTCTTCATTATGTTATTTACACAGGAGTGCCTTTGATATTTTGAATGTCAGAAATAGATGTCTGCTTACAAAAAAAATACAGAAAAATATTTCTCCTGTAAGTGTGGAAACAGAAATAATTCTTGGTTTCAAACATATAAAACATATGCTGTAAACTAACTGGACTGTATTTTGTTAACAAAACTGTCACTTGCAGAACACTAAAATAAAAATTTCAAAGTACTTTCTAGCTAGTTAATGCATGAAGACATTGAACTACGTACAGACTCTAATAGTGAAAGTTTAAGAAATCTTAAATTCTTAGGAAAAATTATAGGACAGGATAGGTAACCAAGATTCCTTCCATCCCTCATTGTCTCCATATCCCCCCCGCTTTAAGGCAGTTGCTTTTTCTGGGAGGTGCATCTAAAAAATATTTGTGAAGAGTCGGTTTGAGTTGTAGTACTTGTGGGACTTTTGTGGGCTTTTTTTGTTCCTTATGTAACATTTGCTCACATAAAATACATAAAGTGTACTCATTTACTTTTTCAGATTGACACCACCAACAGAAAAACATAAAGAATCCTCGGGAATGAAGAATAAGGCCTTGAATGTACTCCTTTGTTAGGAAAACTGTTTAATGTACTGAAATCTTGCCAAAATATATTTGAATATGAAAAGCCCCAAGTTCTTAAGGAAGTAACAACTCAGACAAAAGTATTTCTGAACCTTCTGGCCAAATCTTTCACCAAATAAAACATGAGACAGGGTATTATTCTGTTCATTATTACGTTCATACTGATATATCATTTTAGTGAATAAATAGGTATTTAAGCATGATATTTAGAGGGAGAGAACCCACCTTGCATTATCATGGGGAAAATAATCTACATTTCACCAATGAAAGGCCTCATGTTGCCAGAACTAAAGAGATTGTTGTAATTGTGTAAAGTCTGATATGGGATTCAAGAAATAAGCAACTAAAGGAGGATAATGTAATTACTTCTAATCAGCATGGGTACATGGAAAATTGATCTTGTCAAATTAAGTTGGTATCATTTTTATAAAATTATAAATGCAGTTGATAAAAATTATCAAGGCACATACTAATGGGTTTAACAACTGAGTAACATCTCAAGTCTCAACATGAAATGCAAATAGGGAATATTACTAATGGCTATTTTTCTTTCATCACATTTCCGTGGGACTGATTTTACATTTATTTGTATTTTCACAGAGCTGAGGACAAAGAGAATTTGGTCAATGCTGATGAATTTGGTTGCTGATTCAATGAGTGATCAAGGAAGTCAGGTTCAATCAATTAAGGGAAAATTCAATATGGTAACGTCTGCATTTATGAGCAGAGGATGAAGGTCCTTCTTACAGCATCAAAGAAATCATTTCAGATGTAGTGATAGGACAAGGGGTAATGTTTTTTAGCTGAAAGAGGGCAGGTTTAGGTTAGATGTTAGGAAGAAATGCTTTACTGTGAGGGTGGTGAGGCCATGGAACAGGTTGCCCAGAGAAGTTGTGATGCCCCATTTCTGGAAGTGATCCCTGGAAATATTCAAGGCCAAGCTGAATGGGCCTTTGAGTAACCTGGTGTAGTGGAAGGTGTCCCTGCCAATGGCAGGGGTGTTAAAACTAGATGATCGTTAACGTCCCTTCCAACCCAAAACATCCTGTGATTCTATGAGTTTCTAGGTAGGACTCAGATAAAGAGACACAATTCAGTCTCTTTCCTTTGCAATCAGCCTGAACACCTGACTATTTCTCCAGATATTTCAAGATATGATAGACAAGGGCAGTTTCACAGAAACACACCTGGACCCCAGTCCCAATGATAATAGAAGGGGATGCAATTGTTTGGAAGGAAGAGAATGTTAATTTTCTATTGTAGAAGAGACAGCTTTAAAATTCTTTGCAAAAATAGTTTCCATTTTCGAAAGTAAACAATAGTTTCACAATAGTTTCATAGATTGTTTTTACTGTATGACTGAATTTTGCTTCCCCTTTCTGCTTCACTACAGCTCAATCCTAGTAGAGCTAGTCGTTTATTTTTCTCTGTAATGGCACTTCCCAGCCATTCTACCTACTGTAGGAGATGTCCTTAAAGGATGTCAAAAAGATGTAACCAGAAATACAATCTGGATCTATTTTTAAGGAGAAGGGGGCATATACACTCTTTTATACAAACACTTTGGTTTTCCATCACCATAGAATTATTATATGTGAATCAGGAGATATAGTCATAGCACAAGTCAAAATGTGGACTAGAAGACAACAACACTGAAAGATGGATGTACTAGCACAGGATTTGTGGAGTTTTCCAGGTGTATGAATACTATGAAATGCAGAAACAACTTCATCAAAAGCATGGGAATGTGCTAGAAGCAAACTTATCACCTGGCTGAGGTCGAGCCATGAGCTGATAGAACTGAAGTTGTACAGCTTCTACAACTTTGGGATAAGTTCAGCAATACATCCCAACAATAATTTTGCAGCAGTGAGTTAATCTGTTAATATTATTGTAATTGATGTAATATAAATACCTAAAGGAACTGGAGTAAACCACTTATATTTCAAGTTTTCTTGGAAAGCACAGCTTGCTTTGTATGAAATACCATTCTGATTTCAGACCTATAAAGGCTTTTCTGGAAAATAACAAGCACCCCTCTGAGCCTGCAGTGTCCCCAGAGTTCCACACACAAGGAGCATCACTAACAGGGCAGGCCAGTGCCAGCCAAGGCCAATCCCTGGCCCAGGGAGGTGGCAGGGCTGGGGCAGACACCCCGCAGCCTGCCTCATCATGGATGCTTGCAGTGACAGAGCAAGGCCAAGGTCCAGCGGGGACATTAAGCCAGTGGGCCAGGATCTGGATCAACAGGACACAGGCACAGCACGGCTGCAGCACTGCTCAGGCAGGGCTCAACCACGAGAGCCCCAGCAGTCCAAAGCAGAGGAGGAGGCAGCCCCAGCCCAGGCTCCCTTGCAGAGCTGCCCACAGCACACGGCAGGGATGTGCTGCTTGCTCTTTCTGCCAAGGCCTTCAGCTGTGCTGCTTCTACGTTGGCCCTGAGCCCAGGCAGCTAAATCCCCAAGAAGGTCAGGGGAAATTCTGGGCCCTGACACCAATCTCCTAAAGCGACTTATGACTCAGTACAATGTTTTCTTAGGCTTAACAAGGGGTGAGCAGCTCTGCTGTCATCTTGCAGTCTTTACCTTAGGCAGCTTGCCCAATTAGGGATATGGGAATAGCAGCATGCAGCTATACCTGGTTCCTGTAAACAGTTTCCATTAATTTTCTTAATTCCTACCTTTCCTATTTTTTGGGCAATAGATTTTTCTGATGTTGTGAGACTGATGACAACATGAAGATACTGAATGTTTAGAACCACACACAAGAGGCTGAATTTCCTTTTCAGCTGTCATTTGCTTGTCATCAAAAGTGCTGATTTAGAAAGTATTGCCATTAGCATGTGGGATCTGAATATGAAATGTAATATTGAATATTTACATTTGGGACCAATACCACCATTTATCATTAAGACTCCCCCTTCATTACAAGAGCTCATCTTTTCAGTTGCCAAGCTTTAAATATCAATGTGAGCTGATATTTTTCAGATTTCTGCCACTGACAAGTCGTATTTGAAGGTATTCTATGTTTTTGTTTGAGATTTTGAAATTGCAAAAATAAATGTAATTTTGAAAAATGAAAAATAGAGAGTAAAAGAAATTCTGATGACCTTTTCTTTTCTTTGAAGTCTGGAATGACTGTGCTTTGAAAGAGGGAACTCAAATATTTGGCATTTTGTCTTGCACATAAAAAGTAAATTTCTGTTCCAACAAAAATGGTAATGTGGTATGAAATTCCATGTGGTATAAAATACATGAGAAGTGAAATCACAAGGGGAAACACATGTGGTTAACCGGCAGTTGAAATCAATGTTTAAAGCTGTAGGGAACCCAGGAGCAAGTTCAAGCCACCCAGTGTAGCTGCATGTACTTTGCTGTGAGGAAGATGCAGCCTGCTGTTACTTGTGGTTCTTAGCCAATAAAGTAATGCTTGAAGGGCACAATTTTGAACAGTTTTTCTGGCAATGAAGTAAACTTTTTTGTTACAGTGTTAGGTATGGAGGATCCCCTCTGAGGTAGAAGTTTGCTGGAAAAGAACAGTAAGCCCACTGGTTAAAAATGTTTTACTGGCAGTTTTGTAATCTGTTTGCATTTGAAAGTGGATCTCACATGATACTAGGTATTCTATTTAGATTAGACTGTTCTAGGTTGCGTTCATTCCATATTGCCCACTAAGACCCATAGTTCAGTTGCAGAGTTGCTCAAAAGCCAGAAATCCACCTCAAAGATATTTCTAATTCAGATTTACAGAACATACATCCTAGACATCTCCAGTTAAATACTCCTTCACCAGGTAGATTTGACAGTAATTCTTTTATGACTTTCATCCGCAGTCAGAAAATACCTTCCTGCTTTAGTTTTGTGTGTGATCATTCACAAAATTGCACATTCTGTAGTGAAGTGATTCATAGAAAAGAAAGCTAACAATAGACGTGTTAGAGGCAGATAATGAATAATGCCTGATAAATAAAGCATGGGATCATGGGCTGCAGAATGATTAAGCTGAACTACAGAATAGCTGCTTGTTAAGAGAGAACTGAACTACGAACAAGTACACTGGAAAAATCGCTATCATTATTTTACCACAATATTGTAATGCACACTTTCAATGTTTATTAATGCTGGAACTTGATGATTTTGGCAAGGCTTTACTTAGCAACTTCTAACTGTTTAATGCAAATGTTATTTGAACAAGATACACCACACTTTATTCTAGCTATTATGGTTACTTTAATTAAGTTAATACACTGGGAAAAGAGGAACTGAAACAATCAGTCAATTTTTGATAACATTTGTGTTTATTTTGACAGGCAGCTCAGCTGTTGACAGCTCTGTTGACTCAGGTTCAAAGGGTCCAGCATTACTGAAGGCAGAAGGTCTCACTGTTGAGGCAGATTAATGCCAAACAGGTTATGCTCAAGTCCAATAATTAGGAAATTAGAAGGAATTAAAAGATTAAGATACACATAAGGCACTACCAAGGACCAGACAAATTTCTTCTTTGTTTGGCTGGATATTACTAGTGACTAATATACACATCATGGGCAACAATCAGGAGGAGCTGGAAGCCACTGTGTTGCAAGAAAGCTACGACCTTGTTGCCATTACTGAAACTCAGTGGGAAGAATCCCATGATTGAAGTGTGACTATGGGTGGCTACAGACTGTTCAGAAGAGAGGAAGGAGAGGTAGAGAGATTGCCCGTCTACATCAGGGGGTGGATTGAGTGTGAAGAGCTGTCTCTGAAGAAGAGCCATGAGCAGGACAAAGCCTGTGAGTAAGAATCAAAAATCAGGGCAACAAAGGGAACCGAGTGGTTAATGTCTGCAACAGGCCAGCTGATCTGGGGGAGTCTATTGACAAAGCCTTCTTGCTCCAGCTACAGGAGGCATCCTGCTCACAGGCTCTTGTCCTGCTGGGGAATTTCTACCACCCTGACATCTGCTGGGAAAGTATCACAGGAGAATCCTAGAATGCATGGAAGATAAATTCTTAAGCCAGGTAATAGACAGCGCTACAAGTGGGGAAGAGATACTGGGTCTGTTGGTCACCAACAAGTGAGATAATTGGGGATGTCAAGATTGGAGGCAGCCTGGGATGCAGTGATCATGCACTGATGGAGTTTGCAGTCCTGAGAGATATGGTCAGAACCATGAACTTCAGGAAAGCAAACTTCCAGCTCTTCAAGGAGATAGTCAATAGGATCCCCTGGGAGACTGCCCTCAGGGACAAAGGAGCAGAACGGAGCTGGCAAAATTTTAAGAAAGTCTTCCATAGAGCGCAAGAAATGGCAATCCCAGGATCAAGAAATAGGGCAAGGAAGGCAAGAGAACAACAGAGCTGAGTAGGGAACTGTTGGTCAAATTAAAGGGAAAGAAGCATTTAAATGCACAGGTAGTAGAAACAAGGGCAAGTGATGTGCACCATTGTTAAGTCCCAAGCCTGCTGGGTGAGTTTAAGGGGAAAGGTAATTATGTTCACACTGGTGGTGCATAGAGAAGCAACAAAATTCTCAGGAGGTTTAATAACAAAGTTTTAGTTGCAATCTTTAGAACATTATAATAAGACTCTTGGCAAATTTTAAAACAACATCTGGTCAAAGTAAGGCACTTCATAAACTTTTATCTTATGAAACTTAGAATTAGCCAACTTCAAGTTATCCAGACACAACAAGGCACTTACTAAAACATTGACTGGAACTTTTTAGTCTGGCTTACAACACATTTCAGTAAGAAGAAATTAGGAGAAGAAAGAGAGAGCAAAAAGGAGAGAGAAAGGTACATATAGTAACTGCCTTAGATTCAACGTGTTCTCTCCTGCTTGTAAATCCAAGGCAGTGGTGCCCATCAGCACTACACCAGTGCCACTGCTCTTTGTCATCTCTGGTCTCTGAGGGCCCTCCCCCAGGCATGTGCCTGGGTTTTAATGTACCCCAGGTGCTCATGTGGCAATCTGGAGCCATTTTGGGCTCTCAGTGTGCCATGTGGCTTGGCAGCCACCTCAGGACTGGACCAGAGGCTCCAGGGGCAGAGTGTGGAGCAGTGCAATGTCGCACCTATGCAGAATTGCCCTGCCCCTCCCCACACACATTCTTTCTACCTAGTTGTTTTGAGTCAGTCAGTCATTCCTCTGGTCTCCTATAGCCAGCAGCCCAGAAAGCAAATTGCGTTCCGGGCTGCATCAAAAGAAGTGCGGCCAGCAGGACGAGGGTGGTGTTTCTGCCCTGCTACAAGAGGGATTACAATTAAACTACCTATACACACACTTACCAACACATATTTTTTGGTTTTTAAAAGATCTTTTTGATACTCTTGTCTAATATTCAGATTTGAAAAAGAATTGCCTAGAAGTGCTCCAAACAGCACCCAGGAAAAACTCTTACAGCAGTGTGCAGACTGTTTTATATAGCAGCCAAAATCTCCAAGAGGAATAGCTCAGAAAAGTAAAAGTGCCCTACAACTAAAGAATTTAAATATATTTATTAGAAACTTTTCAAAGATCTTTTCTTTCAACTGGTTAACCATGTTCCCTTAAAGTTGCTGGAAATCAAGCAGAAGGTGATATGATACAGAGACACAGAAAACCACAGAACCCCAGGCTGACCTACTGGTATCCTGAGCTTCAAACCTACATGTGTACCAGCTGCCTGAACCACATACATAGATGGAGAATTTTTCTAGGATCAGGAACAAACATGATATTTGAAGACTATTTCTAATTCTAATCTCATAACAGGACATATAACAGCACCCCTCTAAGGCTCTAAACAAGCATCTGCTATGCTCTATGAACGAACAGTACACAGATGCTGGAAATCATCTGGGAAGCATGATTCAGAGTTAATAAAATAGAAATATGCCCATAGGGAAAAGTAGAAAAGTGTGTGCTTTTTTCTTCAGAGAAACCTTTTAGAAACTTAGAAAGGCTTTGTATGATGCCTAACTTAAGGCTATCAATTTCTTTAAGATAGACTATCTAGTTCTATTCAAAGATAGAAACTATACCTTGTCTGAAAAAACTGTTAAAGGACCATCAAACTAACAGTTGTTACCTGTACTAGAAAATAACCAAAAGATAGTTGTCTCAGGTGCCCAGTAAAGCTGATAACCTAACACAAAAATTAGCTAATTATCATAATTTGCTCCTGAAAAATAACACGGATCTGTTACCTATGGAATTCTTGAGACTCATAATTTTTGGCTATATTGTTGGTTTTCAACAGCTAGAATACAAATACCATCCCTTTTTTCTACCCAACTATAATCACTTTTTAAAGAGGACATAACTTCTCCAGACTTTGATGCATTTCCAAACCTGCAAAGATTTTTAGGGATATCTCTGACTGCATTAAAAATGCTTCATCCATTCTCGAAGCATCCTGCAGTAAATTTCGTCAGGCCTAGACTATTTAAAACTGCCTTAATTAGATTTTTCCTGGCATTGCTAAATGCTTCACCTGATTGAAATATCTAAGCTTTCTTTATTGCAGCTGCATCTCAGCAGTTGTCACTACCTGACTCAGTACTGCACAGACACAAGCTGCTGTGTTTAACTGTAAGGTCTGGATGGCAAAGCTACTTGTCACTGATCTGTTGGTGCACCACCTTGTACTTTGAACTTTTATATTCAGTTCCTCCATTGTATTATTTTTGTCTCCTCCATTTTTTCTCTACAGTGTTGTTTTAGTAGTGGTACTTGTCATTAGACTGCTTCTCATTTTTCTGTTCTATTCTGGAGCCATCTGTCAAAATGTTAGGCAAGATCTTTTTTCAGAACAGATACTGGTGGCTGCTCTTGGGTTGGTGACAGAATTCTCAGGAATCTCTATTTTCTTATTTGTGTGTGTGTATGCATGTGTATATGTGTTAGCCTTTGCTATTATCCACAGCACAGGGTATTCTGTTTCCTGCCTGCCAGCTGCACAGTTAGCCAGGCTTGATGTGAGAGAGTCACTGAATCAGTCAGATGCTAAGAGGCAGTACAAAATGTGCCTTAAGATCTGCCTCATGACAGTGTTATGCCACTATTTACTTACTGACCTTCAAAGAGGTCAAGATTTGAAGCAGCTTTGCTCCTCTGCTCCCGTGGCTGCAGCTAGTAAGGAGTCTTCTGAATTATTCCATTTATTCAATATTTATATTGTATTGGATCAGGGAAGTCTTTCTGAAATGGTCTGGGCGTTCACGTAAGCAAAGGTCAGTAGTAGGTGTGCAGACTATTCCTTTCTTGGATGTGCTGGCTCTCCTGTAAATATGTGGTTTTCTTTGACAAGTAGATTTAAGTCTGTTCACTGAAGAAAGAGAAAATAGTAACAGCCTTGAAACCTGCTCCTTATCCTGGATCTTACAGCTGCACAATGAGATTGATGCTGCACTACTCCTAGCTGTTAGAAACTTGATGACTTATTTGATTTTGTCCTACACAACACCTGTCAATTTTGACATTCCCTGGGTATGGAATGTGACTCTGGCACTGGATGTGGACATAGAAAATTCTTTTTTACTTTATTTTACTATCTTGGCAAGATGTGATTCTCCTTGAATCTTGGCAGTTCTCATGCTACCCTTATATACGACTTCTGGGAGTTAGCAATTTTTCTCTGATCACATAATTTTTCTGTTCCATATAAGTTATTGGCTTATATATGCCATATAAATTTGGCACTTCACAGATGGTAATTCAGGTTAGACTTCAGTTATACAGGTTCTCTCTACACCACTTTTTCCTTGAAATCCTGGATCCTTATAGTTTCATCGATTTTTATGGTGTTTCACAGTTCTGTACCAACTCTGCATCAACTTGTTCTTTAACTAGTTGATTCTAATTAGTTCTCTTGATGAATGAAAGATTGCCTTTTGAAATTGAGAAGCTCATGGAACAGGTATATGAATAAGTATAAATTATGCACTGAAATCCAGCGTGTCAGCTGCTCCACAGTAACCACCTGTACATTGTACCTGCCTAATCTCTCACTGAAAGAAGAGTAAATTGACCTAACTTTACAGTATGACCATAAGAACAATTGCCTACTTTGCAAGTTTTCACTTCATTCCACTATAATTCGTATGTCAGAAATTTAAACTTCTTCATTTAATGTTCCACTGTAATTAGTTTGTACTCATAATTACATTCATCCATCCTGTGATGTTGTCTGCTCATTAGATTAAGAGATATTTAATGTTGAATTTTGCTAGAACAGTCACCAGTATCTACACCTGCTCTAGCATTACTAATTCTACTATCTTTGCAATGCTGCAACATAAAAAATCCAGATATTTCTCAAATATTCAAATATATAGCTTCAACAATTTCAAATAGATCTACAGAACCATTTACTATAAACAAATGTGGCACTCGAATACCACAAAAATTCTCAGTTTTAAGTAAAATTCTTATAAATCCTTTCCTAAAATTATATAAACTTTCAAAGATCATTATCCCATTCCGTCTTGTTCCTTCAGTAGGTTGTTACAGTGTTCTTAACATCACCTTTATATTTCATCTTTTGCCCCAGTAGAACAAAGGCTTTAAAAGTAAGAATGATGATTATCATTATGTTATTCCTTTAATAAATTCCTTCAAGTCTTGTAATATTTCATATTCTTCAATGTCGTTTCCTGGAAGAACCATTTAACAAAGATGGAATTCATTTAACTGCTATTTTCAACAATAGTAATACTTTTTTGGCTGAAGTCTGCACAACTACTCAGTGAAATTCATCACCCTTTGTTAAAAATTTTTTACCAACTTTTCTCTGACACTAGCCCCCAACTTCTGTAATCTCTGAGCCTGATAATGAGAAGGTAGTTGGAATGTGCTTTTCCGTTCGTGCCTTCCTGGTAGGTGAGCTGCTGCCAAGTGAGGGGAGAATGGTTTATGTGTAGGTTTATCTGTAGTGAGCAACAGTACTGCTAAAGCTGGACTGAAAGCTACTATGAGAAGAAAGATGAAGAATTCGATTTCTTAATAAACAAGTTTTTGAAAAAAATTATCATCACGTTTTGTATGAAAAGGAGCTGACTGTTATCAGGATTAGAGATCTCATGAGCTCAGGCTCAGCACTGTGTGGCTGTAATCATCAAGTTGTGATAACTTGCTAGGAAAGCAGATTTAAATGGGCAATAGTTTGGCTACTACACTTCCCAATATCATTTAAGACCACTGAACCATCCTTTTAGCCCTCAGCTCTGCCGAAATTGTGCATGGAGAAAAAGGAAGCTGGTAAACACAGATATCACTGTATAGCCCCTGACTGTGTTGCAGACATGGTTAAATGATCTGTGCTCTGTATTGCCTTTGAGGGGCATGTCTGTGCACGTGGTATCTATACAAAGAAGATGCAATTAATCTGATTCTCAGGTTTTCTGTGCTTTCTGTATTTATCTAAAGCAAGAGCAAGTGCAGCATTCACTTGAACCTGAGGAGCATTGTTTAAACCCAGCTAGTACTCTAAAGATGTAAAATTACTACAAAAGCACCAGAGCAAGGTTTAAAAAAACAATTAAGGCAGTTTGAATCGAAAATAACATTAACCTGATGCAGAATGGGTATCTTTTAGAGTGAAAGATTACTGACCAAATCTATGATTCAATTATAAAATGATTCTATTTGTATCACAGGAAAGGCAGCTTAAAACACCCTTTCAGTGGCTAGTGAATACAGGAACAATGTTCTTCATTACCACAAGGTGTCACCTTTATGACTCAGATGAATAACAAAGTTTAAATGTAAAATATTAGATGGCATCATTCCCTACTTTTTCCTGAACTTTCTATGCTAGTTTCTCTACTTAATAAATTAAATTTGGTATGAAAATTGTATTAGCTATATATTAGACCTGAGCAGACATCTCATAAAAAATAATCTATTTAGTTTGGCTGCTATTTCTGCTTTTGAAATTTTAGGAGCAAACTACAACTTCCTTCAATGTGCTAGTTATTTAGATTTGTAAAATATTTGTCATATAATTACAAGTACTCCAAATGTAAGTATTGCACACCGGATATTAGTTAGATAATACTGCTAATATTTCTGCCATATGACTAAGCGCTTGTACATTTATAGACACATAGCTCAGAATACTTTTAGACATGGCTGTGACCATTGTTCTTTTAGATAAAAATTTAAACAGTAATCTTTTTACAGTTCACTCACTATACAAATTCATAGACTCACATGCTCAGACTCACCTAGAGCTGGTATAGGGAACACAGAGCTGCAGCAGCCCCACCCCTGCAAGGCTACTGAATTCAGCAACCCCTAACAATTACAACACCACAAAACTTGTACATCCTAAGCCATTGTGGGTCAGTATAAACATTCGCATGAGCTCAAACAGACTTCAAATAAACCATATTTGAAGTAATAAATAATTTTAGTTTATTTAAGATCATTGAAGAGCCTAAGTAATTTCTTAAGCAAACTGAGGTAAATAGCTGCATGCTCTAAAACTTAAAATTTTAGTCTAAATCAGAAAGACAAATTTAAGTATATCACTATTGCTGTTGTTTTGCTTTATCAGAAACAAGTTTATCACTTTATCAGAAACAAGTTTAAATATATCACTATTGCTGTTGTATTGCTTTATCACAAAACTAATACAGGAAATGGGAAATATACAGGAATATTTTCAGGAAAGGTCTTGATCTTAAGTGGTTCTGTTACTATAATTTCAATGGCAAAAACCCAAACATTTAATTGTAAGGTTTTTTCCCTGTGATTTCTCACTCAAAAAAAATAAGCAAGAAATGTTTTGAAAAAGTTAAATGTTCTTATTTTTATCATAAGCATAACTTGTTCATCTTCTCACTGCATACTTTGTGAAATTATCAACCACAGTGATACTTTTAACAAATCACGTATACCTATAACATTTCTCATCAATTTTAATAAGCTGGTGTGATTTTATAATTGCCTTGTAATCACTGATGTGGTAAATATCACTGCTGCAGTGCATTTCTACCTGGTAAGTTAAATTCAATTACTTATGAAAACATTTACTGTGACATCCTCTTTACTAAACCTGGAAGGCCTGTCCTTTCACTTATATAGAGGCAAAATCTGCTTATTACAATAAAACATTAAACTTGAAAAAACCCTACTATCATTTGTCTCAAGAGGTGTCATTTCATAAATTTTTTTTTCCATATTTGACTGAAGTATCTGAGGGAAAATGCAGATTAAGTGATACCTATCATAAAACATTTCTGCATTAATAGTGCATATTTTTAAGTGAAACAAATCAAGAAGTAATTCTCAAACAAAAAGAGGCCACAGGAACCAAGAAGGAGGAAACTGGTCAAGTTAATTTTGCTAATCACATATCTTCAGTGCATTTTAGCATATTTTAAACCACTCCAGGGTGACTGAGATCCATAAATGCACTGACAAAGACTTTGAGGAAATAAAATGAAACTGACAGTTTTTCCTTAAGTGATCATCTAAATATAACCACAAAGGTCATTTAGCAATATGCATATTTGCATAATGATACATAGCCTCAGACAACAGGCAGCTAATTCATAGATGAGTAGCTGGTTTCAAAATCTGGCTGACAAAGTAAGTACTTCTAACTGATGAAGCTATGAGTTCTAGAAAGGAAAATAATTTCTCTTATTCTGCTGTTGTTATTTCTTTCCTGTTTAACAGACAAGTTAAAAAGTGCATTTTTTTAAAATCATGATGGTTTGTGTGGAGGTGGTGCTGGTGAGAAACTGATAGTAAGTCTCAGCTACACTGTGTGAAACTCTGTCTTTGAAAGGTCACAACCTTTTAATATTTCTCCTATAGAAGCACTCTTTATTCCTGTAGGATTCAACATACACTATTAACATTACACATTACTAATCAATGAAAAAAGAGCAAACCACTGTACGTTGAAGTTCCTCACCTATATGAGGAACTTATCATATATATGTTACATATTCCACAGGGTTATTTTGGAATAGATGGAGTCTGATTCTTGAACCAAATGTCTGTACCTCACTTGTGGTTTCAGAATTTCAAAAGCCACTGACCTTTATTGTGTGGTTGTAGGTCACTGGGGGAGAAGACTCTCTGTCATTTTCTCCATCTCACACATTACTGTCCACATCTGTGCATCCCCCATGACTCTCATGAGCCCTCACATGTGAAGGCTTTCAGAGATTCCAGTTCCAGCTGCTGATACATTTTAATCATAGGTCGACAATCACACCACCACTTTGAATCTTAAAAGCTCCATTACCCCTCTCTCCCTGTCCTCAAAACTGAACACAGGACTCAGTTGCAAATGAGAGATTAAGACCCTGTATGAATTACCTAAGGAAAGATGTAAATTAAAGTTTTTCTGTTCAGGAAAATTTCTTTGAATTATTCGAAAATATTATTTTTTTCACACCATACATTGACTGAAAAGGTAGAAATGTTTTGTTGGGTTTTTTTCATTACATTATGAATTATTAATATCAATTCAGACTAAAAGTAATGGCAGCAACAGCTAATGAACTCCTTCTTCCAGTCAGCTAAAACATTTCTGTCAGAATACAAAATACTTGTTGCATTAGGACTGTTGTGTTTTTCTAACCGTAAACTTTCTGCTGAAGAGCTACAAACAGAGCAGTCAGAGGAACAACTCTGCATCTGAGAGATTCCTTTGGGAATCTTACATCTTTCCCAATCCTCTGTGATATGCATCTGCGTTCAGCTTATATACATATATCAGTATATTCTTAAATCTCGCTACAGTCGATGGGACTGCAGTGTGCCAACGCAAATGTCTACCTGAGAAGGGCTACCAGGTTCATGGTCACCTTGAAATACAATGAAGTTTCTGTACTGATGTCAATTACACCTTGCCAAAATCTGCTCTTCCTAGAAATATTTTTGCATTTCATAGAGATACTGTGAGCATAAATTTGCTGCTATTTGTGACGAATTCATACAGGATGGGGATAAGCATACTAGAAGATCCTCTGGAAAAATGGCTCCTATATAAAGAGAAAAAATATGATCACGTGATGGGAGTTATACCTAATCTACCATGAGATAGTAGTAGATAAACATGGATTTTTGAATGCTGTGCTCTCATGAGTCTATTATGCATATGGATAGAAAAGCAAATATGATGATGAACTAGAACAACAGACTGTGTCTTTATGTACTTAATTCTATTGTGTGCTTTCTTTTGCCTATATGTTAAGTGACTGTAATGAGCACCTTTGCTCTGAAAACATGTGTGTGTTTGCATTTATTCTGTTCTATTCTGTAGATCTTTCCTTCTTCAAAAAAATATTTTCTTCTCCATGGGATAGGGAAGGCAGAGGGAGAAGAGATAGAACAACTGAGTTAAATGATCGTGGCTACAGCATATCTGTAAACATTTTTGTATTTTGTAAATTGTTTCGTTGTACGATTTCTGCTAATCTCATTGATCATGTTAAAATAGATTTTTGTACCAATTAGATCACCTGGCTGTAGGAGATTCCATTTACTAGGCTGAGGATGGGATTCATCTCTCAGAATCAAACTCTCTGAAAGTTACACATCTAGTCTAAACTCAACATCTGGATACTGTAAAACCAATGAAAACAGCCAGGCACCCTCAGGAGATTTACAACAGTTATGTTGGCTTTTGGAAGATGATTAATTGTTCTTTGAGACCACTGATTTCTGTCCACTGACTACAAAAGGAGCTTCATCTAGGAGCTTCTACTATATCTATTTAAAAGATAAATGAAATTAAATTGATTGGATAAAAGCTTTTTCTTTTTCCCTAATTATCCAATCTTTGAAAGAATATTATGGAGAAAACAGAAAAAATAGGTAGATTTTCAATGCAGTATATTATCAGTGTCAACTGTTATATTATTGAAACAAAAATCTGTTCAGTGTTAAATAAAAATCTTTTTTATTTCATATGTTGGCATAATCAGGTCCTCTTACCTTTGAAGATGATATATAAGGTGTGATCCTAGAGCTATGAAGCCACTAGATATTGTTACCAAGCACTGTTTAAATTATCACAAAACATCTTAGTTTATTAAAATTTATAAAAGTGCTGGTAGTATCTTAGCTTTGATAAAACTCACTGGAGAAATACAGGACCTATTGATTAAAATTCAAACATGCATGTCAACTTTTCACAGGATGAAACTGTCCCATTCCTTGGTTGTAATTCAGACCTATATTCACTTTAGACCCATTTACCTATTTACAATAATAGACAGGCAGGGAAGAGAATAACTGGATACTGTCCTGTAACATACTTGTATAGTAAATTTTCCAAATGATTTTTTTAATTATTGTGTTCTAACTTTGTAAATAGAACTGTCTGACTAATCCTTTTGTTTTAAATGAAGAGAAAACAAATACAAACCCACCAAACTCCTCTCTCAATGAGCAGCAGTGGAAATTCCTATTGTATAAAAAAAATTCCTGAAATATTTTGGATTTATTTGTTTCTGTATAGTTTACTAAATGCAAACATGAATACGACTATAATTCAGATTGAAGTTTTTAACTTCTAATAGCAATAAAAAATTAAAATCAGAACATCTTGGAAAATACATACCAACTTTCGTTCTTTCACTTGTGAGGAAAAGACAGCCCATATTTGAAAATTGATATTTTTCATAACTTGTATCAATCCTGTTGGTATGGGAAAAAGGAAGAAAGGCATCTCACTAGCTCTAGATTGCACAGGGAATTCAGGAAAAAAAAATTAAATTAAAGGGCTGGAGGATTTGATTTGAATATTTAAGAACATGTGTGTTAACATAAGCATGTGTGTCTTTGCTTAACAGTTACAAAGAATGAGGTAGAAACATCAGCATTTAATATTTCCAAAGTTCAGGACTTCGAGAAATTTTATTATTACTTAGGGTATATCAACAGGTTTAGAAATAATAGTTCAAAACACCAGAGATCAATTTTTATTTACTAGATATGCAAAAATAATTTTTTGAAGAAACAAAGTTACTTTTTTAGCCCAAGTATCAACTCATATTGTCAGCTGGAAGACTGATAGATATAGATCCCAGCAGACACCATTTCCATTTTCTGAGATATCCATGATTTCTACTGACACTGGGAGCTATCTTTTAGGGCAATCTGATGCCCTTTGAAGGATGAACGCAGGTCAGCTCTATTTAGCACTTACTTTTAATAAATAAGTCTATCCTTTTTATTTCCTTAGGATAAGTTCTATCTGTGCTATTACCAGCAAAGAAGAAAAGGACTCCATAGTGGTTTGTTACCTTCTCAAGCAAATGTGTCCATCCATTAAAGTTTTTTTGCAGCTGTACTCCTGTTGAACAGTGAAGTTAGATATAAGCCATGCACAGGCGGATGATTCAGGCCTACTCCTCTACTATTTTGCCTAAATAGCAACCCAATACCATTATCTGCTGCTTCTCTTCCTCCCTTCATGCAGAGAATTCAGTCAGGCTTTGACGTGCTTCAAGGATGAAGGACAGAGGGGGTTTTTTCCATTGTAATACAATGTAAATTAAAATACACTATTGAAAGTCCATTCATTCATTTAGCTGCATTTGTTCTTAAATAATTCTTGAACCTGGGATTAGAATTCCAATGAATCCATGTTAGCACAGTCAAAGTATGCCAGTATTTCTCCCATACAGAGCAGTTACACCTTTAGCTCTCTGCTGTGAGATAAGGTTCTCTTACATTCAGGCACACAATCTATACAGACACTACACAGGGAAGCATATAATTTTCAAATCTATATCAATGTGACTTAGCCACAATGGCTTCAATTTACCTTTTCCCTTCAAATATAGATATACATCCCTTCAAATGTAGATATACATCCTCATCCGCTCCCACGATTTGTTTCTTGCAGCAAGAATCAAACAGGTTTTACAAGAGTGTTGCAAATATAAAGTATTATCCCCTGAACCATAATTATTGCTCATCCGTGGGATATAAACACTTCCAATTAAATGAAAAATTCAGCCTCAAGGTCTTTGCTTCCTCTTCCAACAAGTGATTTGCACATGGTTTTACACACTAGTCTGTGGCTTTATTGGCACTGCAGAAATAATGCACTTCTAAAGGTTGTTACACTGGCATATAAACACTGCAAACAGGGAGCAGCTGGTGAAAAAAATGAATACATTAGAAAATTCTGAGAGGTTTTTTCCCTACATATTTCTCAGTAATTCTTATTTTAGAACAGGTTTTGATAGAATAAACACTTTTCTTGAAATTAGGGTGGTAGCAGGTGCTTTCCTCTCAGGCTTGTTGAGTCTCACAGCATAGATAGATTCCTGATTATGAGCAAACTGGGATATCTGAACTTGATCAAGCAAAACAGTTTCATATAACCAATCTGTTGATTCCATAAAATGCAGAAATCATTTTAGTGTATAGTAAAAATAAAATGACAAGAGGTAAATGCTGATTTTACCCCATTAAATTTTGCAAAAGCAGACTTATATGCACTTACTCTAATGTTGGCAGCATAAAGAAATAAACATGATCTTTAAAAGGAAAGAAGGATTTCACATTTAGTAAATCTCTTAAAGCATTTTAGAGGCATGCAGATATTTGCATTGTAAAAACCCTTTCATAACACAAAATAAGAGAAAATCTCTTTTGAAATACAATAAAAAGCTATTATAAGAATAGATTATATGAATATTGAGATAGGAAACTCTACCTTGAAAAATATAAAATAGGTCAAAATATATATATCATGGTGTAAATGATATTGTTTAATCCTAAAGAGAAAGCAAATGGTTTTATAGCCTCCCACCTCATCTCTTAAAAACAATTGAAACAAAACTATTTTACATAATCCCAAAATTCTTTTGTATGTTTGAACACAAAAAACATTTCATCATAATATTGTAAAGCTACATTCACTGATGATGTATTAGTGATGTAAAATACACACTTGCATTCAGTGGTAAGTAAATGAAATAGCAGCAATGAGAACACCACAGAGGAGTATAATGCCACTTGTTCCATTTCAAATCCCATTAAGTGTTTTGCATTCACTGAAGTCAACAGCAACAGTCAGATTTTTACTTGTAACTCACAGTAGCTGTGAATTTCACTTGCTTTGAATTTCTTACTTGCTTGTGTTGTAATTCTGCCATCAGCAAAAATTTTTTATGACTACTGAATTCATCCATAAACTATGATGTACTGCATTTCATATCCAACAGATAACAACAGACTACTGGAATTACAAACCCCAGTATTCACACTCAAATCCCGAAAATCCCAGACTCACAGAAATTATTTCATTTTGGTATTTGTTCTTTTAAGTTTTTGATTTCTTGGTCTCTTTTCAAAGGAGAATACCTTTACAAACTGGTGACCTATTAATTCCAGTGAATAATATGAGTAATTACAAGATGGATAATTGAGTGCACATTATTTATGATTTTACAGTAAGCAATATTTAGATAAGGTATACAAAGGGTTCTTGGAAGACAGAACAGTAAATTGTCAAAGTAGATAAAAAAACCCAAACCATAAGTCTAAATTCCTACAGCTAGTTTTGCATTTGTCTTTTACAGCAACTTTAGTTGTGTTTTTTATGTTTAATTTAGTACTATAGATGGTTTTGTTTTAATCTTCTACAGTTAGAATTCCTATGTGTTTTAAATACTTCATTGGTTTGCATTTAAGCCAATGTTCTTCTCTTCTGTCTCTGATCCTACACAAAAGAGCTAGAATTCTTCAATTTTTTTTTAATCTCTAAAATCTTTATCTTTTATCACCATTTCTTCAATACATTTTCTTCCTGTTCATTTATCTGGATTTTGCAGCAGGGAACTTACATTAAGTATTTCAAATGGAAATTATTTACTGTGTCTGGAGCAGGATGTCAACCACATCCATGCTTTGCTGTTGTGATTCTGCACCTGTTGAACTTCCAACCCTTTGTAAGTTCAACAGCAGTGAACATGTCTGAAGTCAACTTACAACCTATTACTTTCCTTTTTTACTCAGAGATATAAATTGAAATATTCTGGATGAAAAGAAGACAATGTGTGGTGAACACTTGAGGCTTCAGACAGGAGGGAGAGAGGAACTTGAAAATATGTCTGATAAAGCAGCAAATGGCACAGAGAAGAGAAAGCAATGAAAGTCTTCCAGAGGGAAGGAAAGTTTAAAAGTTTCTAACATATCAATCAGCATGGATATTTCTGATCCCTTGCTGAAAGACTGCTGGCAAATAGTTCATAGAAGTCAGAACATCTTCTGTGTGGAGCCCTCAATATGTATTGAAAAGAACACTCCAAACTTGTTTGAAATGAAACCAAAAATGTATTGAGTACCATGTAGATGCAGAGAAAAAGGCTTAGAGAAAGGGACGACCTTGTATTACACTGCTTTCATAAATAACTAAAATTCACATAATCAAAAATGGAAGTTGCATTGCAAAAATGTTGTTTACTGATTAAAAGCCATTATATTTGCTAGTAAATGAAACTAGTAATTTCTGACAAGACTGATTAAGAGAACAGTTCCACCCACTGAAGGGTAGATGGGACCATTATGATTATTTAATTTCGTTTCAAGTAAAATAAACCAGAGAATATCTACCTACTATTGGGTAGATTAATTATTATCTAAATAGCCTTTGACCAAGAAGAATTAACTAAGGTTATGGTTGGATAACATTTTCCATTGTCCAGTTTAATAAGTAGCTGCCATCTTTTGTATATCCAAAGAACTAAAATGGACACTCACTTCTGAAGTTGATCAAAATTTGCAGTCAGCCTTGGAAACCTAGTTTGTCATTATTTCAACCTACATTAACGCTTGTGTATGAACTGCAACGTCAGCTTTTACAGATTCTGTGGTAATACTCTCTGCAGGTGAAACTGGACATGAGCACAGCAATTCCTCCAGCCTTAGACTAGGAAAACTTCCAAAGTAGGAGGAAGAGGAAAGTATTGCCTAAACGTGCAAGAAAACTTTGAAATGTTTATACATTTCATGTCACAATTTGCTTATATCAGTGTACGTTTATTAAAAATAATAGATTTATGCTGTATTGAAGAAGAGATGGAGTTGCAGCAATTTCATTTTAACAGACAACATACTTGGAACTAAACTGTGTCATATACTATACTGAAAACACTGAGTAGAAGAGTACCAGTATTAGTGATTAAATATAATCTCATGTATAATTTGATCGAAACCTCATATCAATCAATGCAACACATCGAATGTTTCATTTCCTGGGATCTGATTAAAACTTAATTGCAGTTTTTGAAAGGTAAATGTTACATTTCTGGATTTGCCCAGAATTACTTTTAGCTTTTCCGTATGATTTTTGCTGTAGAAAACATTAGCATCTACTAGAAGCAACACTTTCACAAATCTTAGCACATGGCTTTATCAGCCCTTATATCTTCTTCCTTGAAACAACGTTAGTTAGAAGATCAGCATTAATAAGGTGCATATCCCATGGGATGCCGGAGCTGGATTAATCTATAGGGAAAACTTCAACTGACCGATTCAATATCTACCTTTCCCTCAGCTGCGGCAAACATTAGCAGCTGACCATACAAAAGATTTATTTACTGGCATTTGAAGGTTTGTTAGCATTCAAGCTATGCACTATTTTTCTGAGTTTTTCAGCTAGAAAAAGCCCAATATGATTTAAACCAAGCAGAGCCTTTAACAGGAAACCTGTCCTAGAAGTCAGCATCAGGGATCCAGCATGTCAGGATAGACAAAGCCCTCATCTGTGCCACAAGTCCTGAATCTGTTATTTCTTCCTGAGGCACATGTCATCCTTCAGATTCCATGAGCTGATTCTGTGTATCTGCCCATACCCACTACCTATTCCCAAGTGAACTTCATCTCTTTCTAATCCTGCTTCCTTGTTTTCAGTGGGCCTGGTTCTCATCAAATGTACCCAGTATAAAGCTGTTAAATACCACTTACGCATTCTATTGAACTTATGATCCCTAATGTGTTATTGGCTCTCTAGAGATACTACACACAGGATGTATTGCTCATAACAATATGAGGCTCTGCAATTTTCTATGCCTGTATCTGAAATAAGATACTGAACCAATATAATAGCTTGCTGCTAACCATAAAAGCACTGTACTCCCTTTTCTTTGCAAGGTTCTCATCCAACCCCAAGGTGATCTTATGCTGTTACTGTTGTGGTTTTGCTAG